>CATIWR010431157.1:0-14030 GCA_949677035.1 Omphalea diandra | reverse complement strand
TGTTTACAGTTACGGAGTTGTGCTTCTAGAGTTGCTCTCTGATAAGAAAGCTTTGGACCCATCATTTTCATCTTATGGGAATGGTTTCAACATTGTTGCTTGGGGGTGCATGCTTCTAAGACAGGGCCGGGCAAAGGAGTTTTTTACTGCTGGGCTATGGGATGCAGGTCCCCATGATGATTTGGTTGAAGTCTTACATTTGGCAGTTGTATGTACTGTTGACTTACTCTCTACCAGGCCTACAATGAAGCAAGTTGTGCGGCGGTTGAAGCAACTTGAACCGCCTTCACGCTAGTTGCTTGAGAAGGTTTGTATTTGATTAACATAGTAATTTGTAGAAAGTTGAAGCTCCATTTGTAATTTATGCTCTTTAGATCCTCATGGGGCTTCCCTTGGATAGAGCTCAATTTTAGTTATTCCCACTTGTAAATTGTAATATAGATTTGCCCCCATTTTTCGATGCTCTTTCCCTGACTAGGGGGCTCACTGATGAATCTGCAGAAGAATGCAGATATTGGTTATCTACGCTGTATACGCTTGTCCCAGTTTTCATTGGTTTAATAAAGCCGGGGAATAGAGATTCTCAATGAATTGTGCACATTTGGTATGCGAAGTTATAAACGTGACTCGATTTTGTAGAAGCTTGCAGGTCACACGTGATTGTGCAGCTGAATGAAACATTGTCATCAAGTTCCAACTTCTTTGTTACTGAGACTGCTCTTGGAGATCCTGACTGAGTTGTCTCATGATTTTATTCTGTAGTCTTCAAGCAAGCAAGGTTGAAGTGACTTCACCTGGCAATCATATGTTTCGATGGTGGTTGTCCATTCTCTCTCGTTTTCACTTCATTCTACTTTGTGAACAGTGGAATGACATGGTAAAACAATAAGTACTTCATTTCCTCTTGTTTATAACAGCGGATGCAAACACATTGTGGCATTCTGGTGGAGTGGTTTGATCTTTTTTGTCCTTGGAACATAATTGGTATCGTTGTCAGCATTTTTCTTATTAATGCATGCAATTTATTTCTCATTCTTTAGCCATCGGAATTGTACCAATGTAATATAAGATGTTGCATATCAGTGGAACCAAGTTATGAAAATAAGTTCCATATGTTGGCTTTTGCCACATCCAAAAGATGAAGCATGCCATACAACAATGTGAACATAAAGTTACAAAAGTAAAGCACGCCCTGTTCACCTTTGACGCAACAGGCATGACAATAAAATCACCTACCACAAATATCACAATAAAATTTGAAACTGCTAAAGAAAAAGGGAAGAGACCGTTTTGGAATGTTCTTTTCCTTCGTCTTTTTAGAGGCTTAGCACGAAAATTTGTAAGATTACAAAAGAGGATAAGGGTTAACAACTATATGCTTAAGGGGGTGTGCTACATCGCCCCCACCAGCATGCTTGACAAACTCGGCTGGCGAAAGAAAGCTGCCATGGCAAACACAGACTATCCTCACCTCCTCACCTTTCCTATACCTGTAGAGAAAACCTTCTACTCTTTTCCCATTGGGACCTTCTCCCTTTGTAGAAACACATGGCATCTCTTCCAATACATTCCTAACCATTTCCTTATATTCACTCAAGATTGTAGATTCATCAGATTTGCCATTTTCCATAGCAACACCTGTTGGACTGCATGGTTTTTCAGTGATTGTTGATGTAGGGGTCATCATTGGTTTCTGCTCACACTCCAACAAAGACTGAAAACTCACAGGGCTTATTGCCTCGCAGCATTTGTTCATTCCTACATTGCAACAAATGAATGAAGGAGAAAAAGTTGAAGAAACTAAACCAATTAATTGCTAACTAAGAAATTCTGGAAAGTGTCACAAGTTGGTAAGCTTGGGTACATCCTAGATGCAATGAGTTTCATGCTAAAAGCATAAACCAACATCAAGGGCAAAACAAATTGCTATATGATAACTAAATATAAAAATATTTGACTTTTAAAAAATTAGTTATTATAAATATATTCAACATATACACATATTATATAAATTCTAAAGTAAAAGTTGGAAAAGAAAAGACCGTGGCACTCTACTCATGATGTACAAACCAATTCCTATATCACCACAATTAGCCATCAATCACACACGTCATAAATATGCAATTTCCATGCCTCAGTCCAAAGAAGAATCATGAAGATAGCAACTAATATAGAGATTTTTCAAATGTAAGCCTACTCATGTCAGGTTTTATCCCATTGTGTTGCTTGTGATTTTTGTGAGCTGTCCATTTACAGCAAAAGTTGATTTACGAACTATTTCACCTTGATCATAAAACCTAAGAAATCATTGATGCAAAGTCCTATTCATTTTTTCAAGAAAGGAAATAAATGGGCTAGTCATCCAAGGAAGTTTTGCCCTCTGAAGAGAAGTTGTCAGGGGAAGGTCCGTTACAGTGGCAGTATTACCAATAACATTATATTTTTAGTGTTCTTGACACTATCAGCACTAAAAATGGTGTAACAGTTAAAAAGTTCAAGACTGAAATAATCAGAGGACATCCATAAGAGATCCTGCTATACAATTACCAATTCAGGTGTACAAATACAAAATGAAGAATAAAACTGCAAATTCAACTATCCAAGCTTAACACATCATCAACAAAAAACTAACACATCTGTAACACTAGCCATTACCCATTTCTGCAAAGAGCATGAACCAACAGGGCCATCAAGGAATTTTTCAACTATGATCCTTGAATTCTATATGAAATGAACATGCATATTTCGTCTTCCTCATATAGAAGCCTTATTAACTGTGGGTTGAGACTTTAACTGCCATGCTATATAGTCTTGTTAAATCAAATCCCGTACATATAATGAAAGGAATAATGAAAACAATGCTAACCAAAATTCTATAATTGGACATTGGCCTTCTGTAATTACACTTCTCTCTGCTGTAAATCTTTACTCTTCAAAGGACAAAAGAGGGAAGGTATTAATAATTGACTACCATGAAATACAGCATTTGCTAGTTTCATGTCCTAGTGAGGCACAAGGTAAACAACAAGATCTAGGTGGCCCTCATTTTCCTATTTGCGAAAATAATCTTAAGCAGCTGAATCACGTCTTAGGATCAAGGCACGACTTTGCTTTCAAATCATCATTCCACTCATAAATAATACCTCGAGAAGACCAAATCCTCAGCAAATTCAACAGCAAAGCATTCACAGAATAGTAAAGGGACAGACAAAAAGGCATTCCTAAACATATTGATCAAGCTGAATTCCATACTAAGAAGCATGAACCCTTTCAAAACCAGCTTGTTGAAGAAAATAGAGAAAAACAAATAGTCAAAAACAGTAAGCCATCGGTGCAATTAAGAATCCCATAGCAAGTAAAAAAATATATATATATATAACAATAATAATAACTAAAAAGAGAAATTACAATGTCACCTTGAACTAGCTGCGTTTCAGATTCCGACCCAGACGACCCACTTCCCTGTGATCCAATGGACCATCGGGATGATGGTAAAAGTACTTCTGCAGCACCACCAGATAAACCATTAAAGTTCTTGTAGAACTGCTCTCGCTGATAATTACGATTATTGCCACTCTCCCTTGTATCCCCATCACAGCACTCGTCTCCAAAACCTTTATTCTCCTTCAAAGCCTTCAAATTCCTTTGCTTTTCTGATCTTTTCCTTTTAGCCTCCATTCTCCTAAGCATCTGCATCTCCTTCCTCTTCCTCCACTCCTCATCTGTCTCAGTAGGAAGAGGACAACTCCTTGCAAGATTATTGCTCACCACAGGTACCATGAAAGCACTGTCCTTGTCCCTTATTGGGTTGATGAAATCTGGTATTGAAGATGATCTAGTAAGCTTATTGGCTCTTGGGTCCACACCAAATCTGCCATTTAAAGAAAGTCCAAGACTTAGCTCAACTTCTTCTTCTTCTTCTTCTTCTTCTTCATAGATATTTTTGTGCTTGAAATGATTCACAGATATGAATCTTTTCAACAAATCTTTAGCTAAATTGTTGCTGCTCATAGACATATGTTGTTGCTGCTGCAGCTGTTGGCTTTCCATTTGTTGAAGTTTTTGTCCATGTGCCATTGGATTTGTCAATAAGTTTTATCAAGAAGTGAAGAAAAGATCGATGCCCAGATGAGGAAATTCGACTATGAACTAAACATGCAGCAGAAAAATTTAGGAAACGAAGACAGAAATCAGGAATTTAAGAATGTATAGAGAAGAGAACAAAAAGAACTCGAAATTTCCATTTTCTCCATGGGAAACGCATCCCGAAGGAAAAATATTCTCACTACATTAAAAAAAACGCACACACAAAGTATTCAACTTCCCAAAACCTTTCCCGGGAAAACCCAAAGAGAGAGAGAGATAGAGCGAGAGAGACAGAAACAAACAGAAAGAAGCAAGAAAAATGGAAGACAGTGATGAGAAAGAAAGAAAAACAGAGACAGAGTGACAGGAGGATAGTAGGAAATGACGAAAACGGGGCTGAGAGAAGTGACACGTGGAGGGCATGTAGAAGGGAAGGAGGCACGTGGAGGACTAATGAGATTCCATAGGAAGAGAAGGAGTCGTCACCAACTCTTGGTTGCAAGTGGAAAAGGTTGTCTGACTATAAAAATAAGAGCACACGTGTCGTACTATTAGATAATGAGCAGTGGCGATTACATGTCCACTTGTCCCTCTTTTCATGTCATAACTCGTCCTCGTAATGCCACAGCGCTCCCTCTCTAGTCTTTCTCCACAAATTTCAGTATCATATTACCCTTTTGTTTTAAAGAAAATAAGGAAAGAAAAATGAGGATTGAAAATGAGAGAAATGAATTTAAAAAGTAAGTTAATACTTTTTTTTTTTAGGTGTTTGATTGTGTTTGAATAAGAATAAAAATAAGATAAAATAAAATAAAAAATTATATTATTTTGAAAAATAATTAATTTAAATTATTATTTTACTTTAAAAGAAGAAAATTAAATAATAAAAGTATATGTAATTTTTAAATTTGAAACTAAAGTAGCAAATAATAAAATTTTCAATTTTTTTAATTTTTCATTTTAAGTTTGGGCAAAAAATTTTTAGTGCATTCATTATTAGATTTTTTCCAAAATTTTTCTTCTCTTCATTTTTTTTAATTTCCACATTTTTATTTATTTTCTTTCATTTTCATTTTCTTTCTTCTCTTTTCTATTATTTTTATATAAAAGATTAATTCATCATGTCAGTAACTATTTATATTAAATATATATATAATTAATAAAATAAATATATTTATATTAAATGAGGATAATTTTATGAAGTAATCATAAATAATTATTTTATGTGTTGTTTTATTATTAAATGGGTATACAAGGGAGTAATAAAATACTAATATAGATAAAAAAAAATTTATTTAAAAAACATACATTTGCTGATTAAATTCAGTTATGCATATTTTTTTTTTTTAAATATTGATACTAAGTTTAAAAGAATAATCAATTTGATAAAAATCAATGAGAGATTTTTAAATTGTATAGTTTTTTAATCATTGAATAAATACTTACTTAATTTTTAATTAAATTTTAAAAAATTGAAAATTTATTTTTTACACAATTAATACCTACTAATAATTCAAAATTAATACTCGTCATTATTTCTAACATTTTAATTTTGAGGACTGCTAATTGAAACAAATTGATTTAAATCAAAATTTTTATAAAGACAAATACATTAATTAATACACTACAAAATAATTACAATGATTTTTTTTTTTTTAATATCACTTTTATATAAAAAAAATAAAATGGTTATAAAATATTTTATAAAATCTCATTTATTATTTTCATCCGGATGAATTTAATCCAAAAGCATTATTGTTTGAGTTTTCGTTCATACACATAATAAAATAGGAGACTATAGGGGGAGGATAATTGTCATGAAGAGGCTGGGGATTTGATTGGTTGCATGAGAGTTGGACGCGTGTAGGAGTAGAAGAAAACCTTGGGATTCGTGTAGGGGTTTGCGTGCAAAGATTGATTAGAGGGAGATTCTATCAATATTTTGCTTATTTTAAGTTCACATTTGGAGGATATTTCTTTTGCATCTTAATTAATGAGATGATTATAACCTAATAACTTCATAATCCGC
This sequence comes from Omphalea diandra, assembly GCA_949677035.1. NCBI lineage: Eukaryota > Viridiplantae > Streptophyta > Magnoliopsida > Malpighiales > Euphorbiaceae > Omphalea > Omphalea diandra. Next base: position 7,915 of record CATIWR010431157.1, on the reverse strand, counting down.
CAGCTCACTAGAGGAATGTTTGTTCTTTTTTACAAAAATTAAAATAATAATATGAATTATTTATCTTTATGTGATATATATTTATTATATTTCAACATAAATCAAATAATTTAATTTTTAATAATAACTAATTTTGCCTTACACGCAAAGTTTTTTTTATTAATCATATCAATAATAAATAAAAGTGAGATTAAAGAGAATTTAATAAAATTTTAAAATAACATAACTAAATTAATTAACCAGTCTATGAGTAAACTAAACAACTAATTAATAAGTATATTTTTTTTTATCTATTATGATTTTTTTCTTCAAGAGACTACATGTGTAGTAAATTAATTTTAATAAGCTACATTTCTAATCTAATGAGAATAAAAATTATAAACAATTAGATTAAATTCCTTCTAATAAAAGTAAAATTAAAATTTTATGTAATTCCATTAAAATTTCAATCTAATTAGAATTATTTATATTTTTTGGGGAGATGTACTCAAAACAAAAAAATAAAAAATAAAAACATGATCTACTTTTAAAGAATAAAAGAAAGTAACTCATTAATAACATTAAAGTCAAAACTAAAAGAAAATTATAGAAAATTTAATATATCTTTAAAAAAACAAGACAACCGAATAAGCCAACCATCACACTATATATATAATATAAATGTGAAATTTTCAATAGTATTTTAAAATTATATTTTTACGGTTTCACATAAAATAATAAATAACTATTAATTAAATTTAAACTGGTTTTTTTTTAAAAAAAATCACTTCTCATTGAAAAAAGTTAATTATATTAGTAAATGGTTGTTTAGTTTGTGAAAAATTACTTTAAAATTAAAACCGAGACAAGTGATTTCCATTTTTTTTATATTTGATTTATTTAAAATACACCAAAATGAGAAAAAAAAAAATTAAACAGGAGAATCACCCATTCTCCCTTATCCTAGGAAAATGAGATTCTCATTCTCATAGAAATCAAATTAAACATATATCATTTGATCAATTTAATGAACATTTGACTTGTGACATATATAATATTAAAATTAATTATATAAAAATTAATTATTTAATAACATATTAACGTAAATTTGAAATTTTTAAAAATAATATAATAATAAAAATACAATTTTATTAAAATGCTTAACTAAATGAAACAATATAACAATTTCGTTATTAACAATATATTATATTATTATATTTTATATATAATAGTACAGAAATTTTATATTTGTATTTATTTAATATTGTACAAAATTGAGAACTCAATTTTGATTCTCTTAATGAATCAAGTAACTGTAAAAATATTAAATCCTTGTTTGATTTCATTCAATTGTCTTTATGATTCGAAGCTCATTCTTAAGTTTAAATCAAACGAGAGCTAATAATAAACAGCTCCATTTAAGACACTCCTTAGTACCAATTTTTTAGTTGATTTTCTTTTTACACACATATTAAGAAAATATAGATAATGTAGTTAAAATAATTGATTTTATATGTTTTTTTCAAATACATCCCCATATTCATATTAAAATAAATAATAATAAATATTCTTGAAATTGCCAATTCTTTTTTGTAAAATTAAAGATAATTAATATTGTAATATGCATGAGAGTATTGATGGTTTTCTTGTTTGCTAGTCATAGTAATATGAATGATCTTCTAATTTTAGCTTACTAATGGTTAGATTTTTTTTATTCTCCATGTATATTGATAATGTCAAAAGTTAATTTTATTTAATTTTCAAACAAATGCATTAAATATTTGATGTTTATAAATTTTGATAACAATGCATTAAGTAAAGGTATAATGAATAATTAGTAAACTAACGATAGTCTAAAAAAGGTAAACGGACTATAATTTGAGACGGACAAAAAAAAACATAAATTGATATTTTGAAATGGAGGGAACATATTATATTGATTGATAAGTTACATTGTTAATTTAATTCAAATATTAAGTCTAACAGTTAATTAAAGTCATTAAGCAAATTTATTATTTTCTTTGTTTTATGAATTAATTTCCTGAGTGTAACACTTGAAGATAATAAATATCTCTAAATTTATCATGTCGATTGAAGAATATGCTTTAAAGTCAGCCCAAGAGAAACATAATAATGATTGATGCATAAATTAGTCTGAGCCCAGCTATTTATACATTTTTTAGAGTTTTTTTCACTTTTTTAAAGGAGCGAGTGCAAGAAATTTCAGAAGAGTACAAATAAATTATAGGGTTAATTACTATAAACCTCTTGATATTTGACATATTTAATTAAGTTGTCTTTCACGTTTTAAAATTATACTATAAATTTTTTCATGATTGTCATGTTATATTAAATAGTCTTTCCATTAATTTTTTTCCATTAAATTCATGTGAAATATCAATAATACCCTTACTTTCATATTAAATTTTCATTTCATACCATAATCTCAATAAATCAATGGCAATTAAAAAAAGAAAAATACAAGAAATGAAGAAAAGAGCGAAATCATGAATGAGAATTGAATCCATAATTGAATGCCCAACACAACCTTGAGAGGAAAGCATCATATACTAAACAATCAAAAAGCTTCTTTATTTCAAAATGGTTGAGGTTACATTCATATACAAATTACACAAGTAGCCATTTTTTTTAATCCATATGGCATGATATTAAGTAAATCAACAACTATCACAAAATTAATCTACTAGAGAAAAAAAAAAAGGAACAAAATAGGAAATACTTTTCAGCTACAACAACAATAAAGTCAAATTTTTCATATAGAAAGAAGGGACCAAAGAAATGACAAATCAATATTTGATGAGAGTAATAATGTCAAACTGGAAACCAAAGTGGGAATAAATAAATTTTTCCATATGCAATCTTCTCTCCAAACAAATATTTGATGGGAGTAATAACATCAAGTTAGGAACCAAGAAACGACATCGACCAACATGATAAAAAAGGAATCCATCGTTGTACATAATCTCATAATGACACCAATCAATATGGCAACCTGCATTTTCAACTTAGTCACAAACAATAAAGCCATAATAAATTCTAATAAAGAAAGCAGAGTTGGCAAGTCAAAAACAAGATCAATTTGGCGATAACATTGAGTGCGTGGTAGGTATTGGACCTTACCGTTTAACAACTTCTTATCCAAGATGGAAGTTAATCGATCCAACATGTGGTGCCTTACATCCACCACCACTCTCATTACGCAGATCCCTGATCTGGACATCATTTTCCCTCTTTGTTTTACAGAATTATTGGCAACAAAATTATTTCATTTGGTGATTCTTTAACGTGAACTTAGGGCTTCGAATTTGAAAAAAATAAATAAGGAAAGAAAGAAAAATTAAAGCTAGGATTTTAGTTGGAAATTGAAGATTAAATTGGAGAAAATAGAGAGAAGAAATGGTTGAAGATTGAAGAGAATTAGGAAATGGGGTAGAGATTGGATGTGTGTGTCAGAAAGAGTGTGCAGGGACAAAGATGGAGGAAAAAATAAATGATTTGACTTGGATGAGAGAGTTTTGATTTGAAAAGGGGAGAGTTTTTTTTTTTAGAGAGGAAGACGGCAAAAGGGAGAGGAGTTTTTTGTTTTTTTTTTTGCAGAACCGTGAATAAAGGAGGAAGGGAGAGAGAAAATGAGAATTAATTGATGATTATGATAAGATAATGTCATTTTTGGTATTATAGAAAATATTTACTTTGTTTTTTTAACTTTTATGTGATTAAGTAACGGTAAAAGAGATTTTTAATAGTAAATGACTTATTAATGTAACAAAACAAATGTCAGTAAATTTTTAGTGTAATTTTAAAATATGAAAGACGATTCAGTTAAATATGTCAAATGTCAGAGAGTTTATAGTAATTATTCTTAAATTATATTAAAAATTTTAATTATTTGCACTCTTTTTCCTAAACGCTAAAGGATGTGACTCCGAATTAGTCCAAGGTACCATATTCGTAATTTTTTTTGGTTTTAAAATCTCTCCTAATCCATTCAAATTGGAAATCTAGGCAGTTTAGAATTTTGCATGTTCTTATATGGTAAGTCCAGAAAAGAAAACGAATGCATTCATACGGACAAAAAAACATGTAATGAATAAAAGAATATAATCTTACATTAGGGAAAATCATTCAATTATAATATTAGAAACTATGAACGAAAATTAAATAAAAATAATGAAAAAAAATAACACCTTTCTCGTATATCCTAACTAATTACAATGTTCACTATATTATTAAATGAATATATTAAAATAAAAATATTACATTTAAATTAATTTTTTTTAAAAGACATCGATTTAAAAGTTTTATTTCAATTCATATTTTTTAATATAAAATATAGATATATATAATTTTAAACATAATATTGTTATTTAACCACACCTCAGCAATAGATTCATCAGATATTCTGATAGCATCTGTTGACTTGATAGTTTTTTTTTTGTTTACTCTAGTAGTTGTAATTGAAATCTCATAATGATATTTCGTTTTACAATCATGATATTTTTCTTTTTGAACCTGCAATGCACTTATTAAATTTATGCTTCCATAATTATATATATGGCTTAATAATCGACATATCAATATTTTATTTATAATATTCCTCAAAAAATGTATTTGTAATAATTCATATCAATTAACAAACTATTTTTAAGTGCTACACAATAACATCTCTAACTATAAAAGTTAAGGACATCATTCATCTCTAACTATGAAAGTTAAGGACAAAATCATTTTCTTTTTATCATATTATAAAATAAAGTTTCAGTTAATTACAGTTTTCTCATTTTTCTAACAGACTCGTATGTTTGATTGGCTGCATTACGAGAATTATTACTCTATTAATATAATATTAAAATGACAATTGTGATAATCCATATTAGCAAAGTAACGAAGTATTAAAAAAAAAACTTTTTTAGCATGAAGAGGAATGCCCAAATAATGGCTTTTTAAGGTCAATTGCCTCCCATCTAATATTATTTTACGATAATAAAAGATATTTTTCTTTATAAATAATTATACGATATCTATAGAAGAAAATAATTTTATAATCTAAAATATCACTATAAAATCAATTTCAACATTACTAATAATTGCATGTTGATTTCGAAATTATAGTTCTATTTTTATCATAAATCTTCTTTAATAACTGCATTTTTATTAATTATAGAGATCACTAGATATAATACTATCGAAATTTATATAATATATTAGAACAAATTTAAGAAATGATTATTAATAATATATTATCATATATTACTAAATAATTAATCTCAAATAACTAAAACTCTAAAAAAAACTTTACAAAAAGAGATAAAATAATAAATATAAAACAAAAACTCTCAAAAAAGAGATAGATAAAATAAAAATAAATAAATAGGATAAAATAGTTCATTTTATTAAAAAAATAAAAAATAAAGAGAAAAATAATTTTTTATTAACGTAGCTCCAAAACACTGAAAGAAACAAGTTTTTTGTAAAAGAAAAGATAAAATTGAAACTTTGTGAGTAACCTACGGCACCCCCACTTCCCATCTATGATGACAATAATGCAGAAATTCATTTTCACTATGTCGGATATATATCCTCAACAAATAGTGTGTAATTCAATGTAAATATTAATTATGAGTCAAAATCATCAAAATCATTAGATTTTTAATCTAAAAATTGAAAGTATAGTAATAATAAATAAGTAAAATTGTAGTGATTATCAAAACATCACTTTATATATATATATATATATATATATATATATATATATATATCAATGAAAAATTAAGCAAAGACAAAAGTGAAAGAAAAATCTCCCCATTAGAATAAGCATGACACTGCCCTCACTTTGCCCCATTTCCCTCCTAAGATTCACAAAATTTGTGCTTGTCTTTTCTAAGCTTTCCAAACAAAATATAATGTCACTAATTCTATTCAAATCTTATCCATTGTTTTTTTTGTTCATTTATTATATATATGAATAAAAATTCAAGGTATAACCATTTTATGCATGGTGTTATACTTAAGTACTGATATTCAAAGATATTGTAGAAAGACCCTTAATTATTAATAATATTTTTAAAGTTGAATTAATTGTGAAATCAATATAGTAATCGATTTACAGTAGGATGGAATCAGTTTAATTTGACATAAGTATTTGTTATAAAATAAAAAAATTATTGAAATGAGAAAATATTTTATAAAAGATAAATTCCAGGCACTTAAAATTCAACTAAAAATTTAATTTTATAATTTTTTAAAATGAAATTATATAATTTTAATTCAACCTCTTAGGTTCAATTTACCGAATTTGTTTTTTAATTGATTTCTAATTACTCTAATTTTTAAATTTTAGTCAAATTAATTTACTGATTAATTTTTAATTGAATTATTCTATCATCCAATCGGATTCAATTTTTTAAAACAGTGCTTGCTTATTAGGCTTAAAATAAAATTAAAAAAAAATCCACAATCGATCATGGCTCTACCTTTATTCACATCCAATGGGTACAAATACATAAAAAAGAATCCATAATTTGACAGTGAACACGACGGAATCTCAATAACGTGCAAAAAATCATGAGAAAATCAGGTGGTGGAGCCCAACAGAGTCAAGTTGCATCTTTCTTTTTTTCGCAGAAAATTGAGTCCCAGTACACTAATCTGGGTTGGTGCCACGTGTAGTCAAGTTGTCAAAGAAATACACGTGGCAAATCCTCAGTTGTAGACGACAGCTAAGCAAAGCAACTTGCCGATGTGACGTGTCCCGTATTTTACGGTAAAGTGATGACGCCATAGGATGTCCTACGCACGCGTCTGGTCAGAAGATGCTTCCTTGCCCTCTTATCATTATTTGTCTTTATGGTTAGGAACTAATTATTTATTACATACATAAATTCCATTTTTACCAAAATAAGTGCTATTTCCTCTTCATTTTCATTTTAATTTTAATTTGAGTTTATTTATGTGCATATAGCAAATAAATTATCAGTCCAATAATTTTATATCTTAGAGTTTAAGTGATAAATTTAAATTTTTTATTTTTGAGTATTTATAATATATAGAGAAGTTTTTTTTATTATTCATCAGACTATATTTACCCTCACCCCTTACTGTGTAGATAATGATATATTAATAAAGAATCGCCAATGATATAGCAATAAAGAAATTTATTTTTTTTATTAAAGATAATATAATTAGGACAAACATTCATAATACAAATGGTAAAAGCATGGCATAGAAAATGGATGGTAGGAAACATGGATGCATCGTTTAGCCTTCAGAATAGGAGTATGGCTCTTGCTTGAGCGGAACAAAATTACAAAATAATAGGCAAGTATGAACAGAAAACAGCTACAAGGAAGAGCATTAGATCTAAGAGCAGTTGGTATACCCGGTTTGTGATTTTTTTAAAAGGTGACTGAATTACTGAAGAGGGGAAATCATCAACGGGTGCATTGAGAGGGTCCTCACTCTTGGAATTAGAAGATAATGAAGATGACAAGCTCTTGGTAGAGGGAAAGTAAGGCTTCACCGACATGGGTTTTTTAGGTTTTCGCCAGTGAAGAGATCAAAAAGATCGATGTTTTTTGGGGAGTCGAGCACAGCAATGTTAGTGAGGATTGGATTTTGCTCACCCTAAGCCTGTGATTGGTAAAATTGCATAGGGAAGAAAGAAAATGAAGAAGAAAGATAAAATTTATTTTTCCTCCTTATTTTCCTCTCTCATGATCGGATAAGAATGAGGGAAAGAAAAATATTTTTTATTTTTCTTGATTGGATAACCAACTATGGAAGGAAAGAAAAATAATATGTAATATATTTTCAATTTTACCCTTTATTAAATAAAACATTTGAATATATAATTGTATTGTATAATGATAAAAAATAATAATTATTATTTAATTGATTTTATATGAAATTAAAATTT
>CATIWR010431150.1:0-18834 GCA_949677035.1 Omphalea diandra | reverse complement strand
TCAACTTCTTTATTTCTTCTAGAGGGAATGATTCAATTCTGCAAAAACAACACTTATTTGAAACATTAGTGATGATCAATCTACTTTGTCAAGATCAAAAGAGGTTTTAATCATAGGATTGAGTATCCTAGACCAACAGTTAGCAAGTCCACAAAATCTTTTTACTTGTTTCCTATCTTCTAATTAATAATTTTTTTTAGAGATATGACTGTTAGGATTTGTAGAACAAATGTAGTGGAAGAACAAAACTTTATCTACATAGAATCTCATTAAGGATACATGTGATTCGATTAAACCGAAAGGAAGGGATGCAAATCATACCAATTCATGCAAATGGTAACAAATCTGTTGGAAGGTAGTGAGGGGATTTACATTGGTAACGTCCAACCTTGAGCTTGAAGTGTAGATTATTGAATTCAAATGCTACCAAACTGATGAAAATCCTCTACAAATATCCACACAAATAAGCTCTCTTTTAAATGGAAGTGTGCTAGCACTAGGGTTTCTCTCTTTAAAAATATTTTCTAAAAATGTTAATATTTTGTATCTTATGAAAACCCTAAAAATGTATGTATATATCTTAATTATTAAGATATATATGTTAACTATATATTTTACTAGATATAGATAACTAATATTTCCTTTTGCCTTTAAAACAATAAGATACCTAACAAGATAATATTTGTAATTATCTTAATATATATTTAGAGAGAGTAGAATATACTATTTCATTTTGTGTTTGCTCTAAATGTGCAACCCTGTAGGCTCACATAATATTGGTAGTGGCCCAAGACCTATTTATGATCCACAAATCATAAGTGCCCTCTAATAAGACATTATGACTATCCAAATTATGTGAAAGTCAATAATCCAACTTAACCTATTTTACAAATCGTATTATAATCTTTTTGTCACATTATATCTCAATTGAACATAAGGCATGAATCATGCTATCATTATAAAATTCAATTCTTTCTCGATTTCTAAGTAAATTGATGAAAAATGACATTAATAACCTTTGTCAATTCATTACCACATGGCCACACAATCTCTTCTATCTAACTTATCAAGGGGCTAGAGATATATTTATCATAAATATATAAGGGACAAATTCCTTCTTAATCACTCATGTTCCTCTATTTGATTTACTTCATGTCTAATATTAGTTTGTATGATCATCCAGTTAAAGATAATGTTGGACTATATCAAAATATAAAGTTTATCATATTAGAATCTATGGTTATTTTCAGGTTAAAGGATTATGTTAATACTATTGCATGAGAGACACATATGACTATTAATCCTTATAGTGTTCTCATAACGGGCTGGTCCAAAACCGTGTTTCTTAAATATATATTTATGTGTTTGATTTAATATCACATATCCATGATTAGTAAAACACAATCATCAATGAAAACACATACTAGCTTTCATTCATTATTATCCCAATAATAATGATCGACTAGGGACAATTTAGAATAGAATTTTTTACATCTAAACATTTTACTATCAAGTCACATACTTGATGATGTTAGATAAAATTAACTATTCATGGAATTTATCATTTATCCATAAATAAAATATAAAAGAAATATTTAATAAAATTGTAACCATTACATTATTAAGAAAATATTCATTACATGATTGACCTACAACACATAACTAAGAATGCCTTAATAACTAAATTCTTTCTTTTGCTATTTTTATCCCTAAAAATTAGCCTAATGATAATTTAAATTTACACCTTTATGTGTTAGTATGTCTCTTACCAAACTTTAAAAATTATCAAAATAGAGTAGAATCATGAAATTAAGTGTTATGTTAACCCTATTGATGTCTTGGCTAAAATTAATAATAACATAATATGATAGAATTATGAAATACATAAACATAAAGGCATGATAATCAAATTTCACTGTCTTTGATATAAATTTCAGTAAAATTGCACCATAAATACATGAAATGGGTTAATATTGCACTCAATTTCATGATTCTGCCCTATTTTATCAATTTCTAAAGCTTTGATTAGAATCACTTTGACATTTGAAGATTTGAATTTAAATTACTAATATGTCTCAAAACTTTTACTTTTTTGAAACCATTTTATCTTATTTTTAGATAGAATCATACCTTCATATTAATCACTTGTTTAAGGTAATGTGCTCATCTTCATTATTACTAAAGAGTAACACATTGTCTATATAGACCACATAAAACTTTTTTGATAACTTAAAGGCATTATCTATTTTAAGTTGAGAGATACCTAGAATTTTTTTTTAGGTTGAATGGCATAACTAGCCATTCACATATTTTTTAAGAAACATTAAAATCTATGAAGGATATTAAATTTTCTTCTATTCTTACCTTCAAATAACTACTTTTTAAATTAAATTTAAAAAAGTAAGAAGGTTGTTTTTTGAATTATATCGATAACATTTGTTGTTGTTTGAATCTTATAGCTATATCTTTTATTACTTTATTTACCTAATGATAGTCTATAACTATTTATGTTTTTCTTTGAATTTACTTTGCATGTTTAATTACCATAAAAGCTAGACTAGAATATGGGCTTTCACTATCTCTAATCAAACCTTTTTCAAGCAATTCAAGAATTTATTTATCAAATTTCTCTATCATCTTATCTATATATATATGATATTTCTAGCTTTGATGATACTACTAATATATTTTAGTACTAACTTAGTAGTTATGCCATTTACAACCTATAATAATAGATCATCACTAAAGTTATTAGCTAATTTTTTAAAAAAATCTATCTTATCTTTATCCTATTAGTTAGATACTTTATATAATAGGTCCCTACATTATACCTTATGTTGTTGGACATAATTTCTCATACCATTAGTATCATTTGATTCATATGAATTGAACAAAAAATGTACCTATGTTTCATAACATTGAGCTCACACTCTAAAAGTCGGTTCACAAAGATAGGACCTATACAACTCTAAAATGTTTACAGGATAAAAACTAAGTTTCAAATTAACTTTAAGGTTCTTAAGAGATTTGATTTTTTATATCTCCTGATGAGATATAATCTTCATCTTGTACAAATGGTCGATTTTTCTTTTAGAGTTTCATAAAAGCATTGCCAAGAATATAATTAGCATCAAGATCGGGGAATATTAAGACCTCAAAATGGTGAACTATAATATAAACCATTATGATCATGGGATCCTTTTATGTATAATGTGTGGAAAATCATATGTCTCCATTTGTCATTCATAGTATGATTGGTTGTATTAAAGGTTTTCACCATTCATCAACTAATGTATATTGGATATAGCTTGGAATTTTTTGTGAACCAAGCTTGTTTTGATGATTAAAAACACATTTGAAAGCTAACTCTTATTTGAGTTTGTGTGTAAGATCTTGCAAGTACATCAATTTGTTGATCAAAGGTTTTAAGAAGAAATTTGTTTTTGGAAAAACTCTAAGTATTCAAAGCCAATGGGTGTTGTTGCATTTCAACAGGCATTGTGACTTCATCAATGGGCATTGAAGATACTCAAAAGGCGTTGAAGTGATACCCAATACGAGTTAAGGTTTCTGGACTCCTTAACCATTAACTCTCTCATTACACAACAGGTGTTGGATGTTGAAAATTCTTGAGCTTCGCAAGCTAAGCTTCCTAATAGGCATTGCATTTTCATAATGAGCGTGGCTCATCAATACCTCAATAGACATTGCATTTTCACAATAGGCTTTGAACCAAATGACTCGATGTGAACATACCTTTGAAGTCTGACATAGGTATTGGACTTGTACCAATGGGCATTGGAAAAACAACTAGGCAGAGCTAGAGTTTTTGGACCCTCCAATGGGTGATGCTCAAATGTTCGACATTGGGAAACTTTTCAACGGGCATTGAACCAAAACCAATAACCATTGAAACACTATACAAAATCTTAAAAAATAGAGCATCAAGTTCATATCCTCTTGGAGATTTTCAATGGGTATTTTCTATATCCCAATAAGAGTTGAAGTTCAAATGCAACAGGCATTGAGAAGCTCCAACAGTCGTTGAAGGAGTTAGTAACTTAAAAATTAAGAATGTTAGAAGAGGAGTGTCTAGACAGATTTGTCTCTAATAGCTAGTTTTAATAAAATCAACAATCATTAAAGTTGTATTTTCACCCAACAACGAGTATAGAGACTGGCCAACAAGAGTTGAATGACTACATTTTAATGTGGAGTGACAAACTTCATTATAATGGTTATTTTCATGTCTTTACCTATAAAAGGACTACTTTTTAACGTGGAGTGACAGACTTCTTTTTAATGGTTATTTTCATGTCTTTACCTATAAAAGGACTCTCAACAGACTTAAGTAGAGAAAAAGTGAAAAATGGTAAAAAAAAAAAAAAAGAAGAGTTTATTCTGTTGTAAAAACTATCTTTAGCAAAAAGGGTGAAACAAGTGTAATCTAGCTTCAAGGGAAGATCAATTGTCAAAGCTTGCATAAGACTTCTTTAAAAACAAAGTTGAAGAATGAGTTTAAGACATCTCTCAAAACTCACCATGAAGTCAAGCATAATTTATGAGTGTGATCGTTATTGTTTATTGCTTCAGTGTGTGTGTTATTTCTTATCCTTAAATTATAAATTCTTTAAGAAAGGTTTTTGGTTTAGAAAATCTTTGTAGATCTAATTATTTTTGTGAAAGATTTAAGATAGTACCTACAAAATACTTTGGAAAACAGTTTTAGTAGCACCCAAAAGTCTACTTGTAACAGCTTAGTAGTGCCCATAAAGTACTAGTGTAAAGGTGATTGATACACCTGGAGTCTATCTTGATAGTGAAAGTTTGTAATGGAAGACTAAAGGAGAGGATGTGGGCAGGATTTGTATTGAACCTCTATAAATTTATTGTGTTGATTTCTCTTTATTTTCACATATACCAATCATTGGTTTTTACTTGTCATTACCCTATTCAAACCCCCTTCTAGGGCACCAAGGGACAACAATGCATTGGGTTTAACATTACCGATTGTTGCTTTTATATTAACTAACTCATATAAAGAATAGTCATAATAACTAGGAAATCAAAAATTGAGAGCAATATACATACTTGGGTCAAGTTACTTATCATTAAAAACTTTTTGTGATGCTAGTAGAAGTGGAGATAATATATCCCACACTTTCTTAAAAGGAATGGAACACTGTTGAGCTATTTGTTGCATTTTGCTCATAATCCCAAAAACCAAAGCAATATGTTTTATTACTCTTATTCCTTTTTTTACTTTCATCATCATCTACATAGTTTGGTATGCTAGTCTCCCTATACCTAACTATAAGTCGACTATTCACAAATGATTAACCATTCTAATTACATGATCTAGAATTTTCAATTTAACGTGCCATTATAGTTGAAGACATAGACCTTTTATGAGAATCAAAGATGTGAAAATCTTATAGGTTCTTCTAATTGCAAAATGATGTTCTATCTATTTGAGAAGTCTAAAATGGTCTATTGGTGTTGAAGGCTCTCATAGTTAAGTTAAAACTTTTAGGCCAACTCAACTTCTACAAAATTACCTTTAATTGCTTAAGCCTTTTTCAAATAATTATATTATTTTAGAAACATTCATCACTCTGAGATTAGTGATATTATTTAATCTAAATATTATCCTAGTGTGGCAAGCCAAATATTTAGGCTGAGAGTTCATTCTATCTTTAAGGATTTTATTCTGAAAGTTAATTTTTTAAACACTTATCAAGCGATGGTAAGATACAATTGGGATAGAATTAAAACTAAACTCGACCATGAGTCAAGTTTATTTGAACTCTTAATATTAGTTGGTCATTAAATATTTTTTATCTTTTATCCAACACAACTGCTATTACAAGACTATCCGCTGAAAGATTAAACAAAGGCATTACTCCTACCTAGATGAAATCTATATGGATATATTTTTGTAACTCTTTCAATTTATTGACTATTTCTCTTTGTCTATGGATTAAAATCCATAAATAAGGTAAATTAAATGAATTTTCCTATAGATTATAATTTGTAGGTAATATTATTTATAAATAAAATTTATTTTTTATTATAAGATTATTAATTGAAATATTTTTTTAGTATTATATATAAAGTGTAGAAAAATGATACCAAAATATTTTATATACATTATATAATAAAGTATTATAAAAATAAGTAAGAATATATATATGTGTGTGTGTGTGCGCGCGCACGTTATTTGGTGTTTAAAATAAAATAAATTATACAACAAATTTACCTATAGACACAAATTAATATAAAAATGTAATTAAATTTACCTATAGATTAGAATTCGTAGGCAAATTTGTTTTAGAATACTAATTCATATGTAAATTTAATGCATTTACAAATATTGTTTAAAATAATATTTAGCTTTTATTACAAAATAATTTTATGAATACAGTTTTTTAGTATTATAAAGAACATGTTTATAAATAATATCAAAATATTATATGTATCATATATGATAAAAAAATAATTTTAAAATATAGTAATATAAATATAATTGAATTTACCTACGGATACTAATTCGTAGATAAATTCAGTTATATTTATATTACTCTATTTATTTACTATTTTATCATATATTATATATAATTTTTTGATGTTATATATAAAAACTTTTTATAATATTAAAATATCTATGAATTAGAATATGTAGTTCAATTTTATTCAAAAGTACATGTGGATGATAAAATTTACATTTCGAGATGAACAAATTAAGAGTTGAGAAAGTTAGAGTTGTTGGATTGGGGTTTTTGAAAGGTTGACATGGTTTTTTAAGTTAGAAAGCCCTCACGCCTAATTTGGAAAATTAATTCTCATGGTAGGGTATGATTTTTGGAAGGTTTAAAACCTTTCAAAACCTTCATTTTCTCGACTCACCAATTTTGTGGGTTGACGAGGACTGATTTTTTACTTTATTTAGTTTTAATCATATTGACTTGTTATCCTTATTTTATTTCTTATAATTCATATCTTCTTAAAACCTCAATATTTAGATAGTATTTTAGTAATTTTAATATGAAACATTCAACAAACCTTATATTCTAATTAAACAATCTCAATTATAAATCATATTTTACCTTATCTTCTTTCCAAACAAGAAAGATAAAAGTAAAATTATTAACCTTTATCTCATCAAATTTTACTTTACTATATTTTAAAAAATTTTATCTTCTCTTGCCATCTATTTTCCAAGTGGCCGACCAACCACGTTCACATTTCAGGCATGCACATAGTGTTTGAACTTTAAATCTGTCCACCACTTTATTGGTGGACAAGTTAATGCTTTGAACTTTTAATCTAATGGCTGACCAAATTTTACATTATCTCCCAGCACTCGCACGAGTTGAAACTTGTAGTCGCACGCGATATGATTTTAATCACCCTCAAATGTTAATTATTAGATTATAAATGTTAATTATTATATTATCTTTTTCTTATAACTATTTTCTTTAACTATCATTAATTTTAATTTATTTTAACTGCCTTTTACAAATTACACAGTTTATCTTTAGTCAAAAGCTTTTTTTACAATGCCAGCCAAATAATGAAACTGTCTATGAATACCTGGAGCTTTCCAAATCAATTTAAACCAAGATACAGTACCATTTTTCGGCTGCAAGGCTGTCCAAGCAAAAATGAGTTGTGAAATCAGCTAACTTTATAGCTTTCCAAGCCAAAATATCTTGCTGCTGCTCATTAAGAACATAGTATTTAAACTCTCGAAGATGTCCTCCCATTGCTTCTGTATAAGTATGACACTTTCACATAAATATGAATATCACAATCCTGTATGTTTATTCCATAGAATTTTTAGTAATGGTTTTTAAAATTGGATCAAATCGATCAGTCATATTAATAAAATTGAAAATCGGATCAGTGATTGATACGATCTCAATCAGTTTTTAATATTATTTTTTAATTTTAATTTTTAAAAATATTTCTATATTTAATACTTTTTATTTTTAAAGCTGTTTTAATAATATTTTTAAATTTTATTTATTATTTAACTAATTGAATTAGATTTCTTATACTGATTAAATCGATCAAACTGAAAATCAGTCAATTAACCAATTCACTAATCGATCCAATTTTAAAAGCATTGTTATTCGGCAATAGTTAAAACTATTTAATCATGGACCAGTCCAAGAGGAAATACCTCTATCGTTCCCTCTGTTGTTGTCAATTAGCTTTTGGAATTCGGTATTTATGCATCCAACTCCATGTACAGTTGTAAAGCTTAATAATTCTCAAAAAACTCAATTTTTCTGAGTTTATTTTCATGAACCCAGATAGCCCAAAAGTTGACTTTATCGGTTAATAGCTTCTATATCTGCTTCATGATTGTAACTTTATTCCAAATCTCAATTGCTTTAATTCCTAGACCATCAGCGATAGTTTTGCCTGCAAACAGCAGTCCATGCAACTAAATTTGCCTTGTTACACTCAGAACTTCATTTTCATAGCAAATCTTTATATTTCTTCTCAATTGTCCTTGTAACAGCTTTGGGCAGTATAGAGACTTGACACCAGAAAAGATGTAGGCTTAGTAATACAGAATTAAATAATTTATAATCTGCCCACACATAAAATGCACTTGATAGCCCTATCATTAATTCTACCATGTTATCTTGTCAACCAGCACTTGACAATATATAGCTTTGTTAGTCTTGAGAAAATCAGAGGCGCACCCAAGTATTTGATTGATAATTGACTTTAATTTGAAATTTCATCCCAGAATTAACCCCACTAAATAAATGTATAAATATGTGAAGAATTACTGACAAACCATGAAAAGTTTATAAAAGAACGTAATTTTAGAAATGATGAAGAGAATTTGTAACAATCAATTTAATGCAAAATAGTGATCTTATGTGTAATAATATTGTTGATTTCATTATTTAGTAAAATATTAAAAAAAAATGTAATATATACCTGAGTGTTAAGTCTGTAATTACTTAGAAGTGAATATGAGAATTTTGAACTAGCTAGAAAAGTAAAGATTATAATGTTAAGTTACAAAATATTTTTTAATTTTATTGATTAAAAAATATTTAAATGCCCTAAAAATAGAAATATTACAACATGTTTACATAAGAAAATAGTTTCATTCTGTTTATTTATTCATCTTAATAAGATTTACTAAAATTGAATAATATATTATATTTAAATTATATATAGTCAGATGTGTTAGTTTTGACTCATTCAAACTCTTCTTTTAAAAGCAAAATTATTCAAATTTGATTCGAATTCAAAAGAGACTTGAAATGAACTAAAAATTTTAGGATCAAATTAAATTTGACCCTTAATATTATATGTTGATAAACTCAATAGACTCAATTCTAATATGATTTTATCTAAATGATTAAAAAATTCAAACCATAATAATATTACATTTATTTTAAAAAATTTAAAATTATGAATAATCTAATCTAAAGGTGGCAAATGTGTTAGACTATTTTTAGATCGGATCAACTTTGGTCGCTTGAATTTCGGATGGATTCGAACAATAAAAGATTTTGAATTTATACTTCAAAATAATTTTTCAAATTGAGTCATTTATTTTTTACTTTTTTAAAATTCCCATATAGATTTTTATTATTTATGTGATATTTTTCATAATATAATAAGAAACAAGTAATTTTTAATAAAATTATATTTTAATCAATTATATTTTTATATCAATTGAACTTTATTAAAATTGTTTATTTTAATTTAAAAATTTAATAAATTAAATATAATTAATTTTTTAACAAATAACTAAAAATAATGAGAACGAGTAATTGAATTAAGTTTATATAGAATTAAAAATAAAGAAATTATTTTAATTTAAAAATAATTATTAAATATTTTTAATAATTTAAATCATACCATTTAAATTGATCTATGGGTCATGTCAAGTCATTTATTATTTATTTTTAAATATCCATTTAGATTTTATTATTTATGTAATATTTTATATTTTATTAAAAAATCATTTTTAATTAGAAAGATTTTACATAAATATAATTTGATTAAAATTTTTTATTTTTATTTAAATATTTAATAAATTAAATATAATTTATTTTTAGACAATGACCATACATTATAAAAATAAGTGATTGAATTAAGTTCATATAAAATTAAAATTAAAAAATAATTTTAAAAAAATAATTTTAATAATTTAAATCAAATCATTCGAGCTAATTCGCAGTGGGATTAAGATCGATTTGACTAGTGGATTAAACTTGAATTGGATTAAATTTGATTTGAAAAATTTCTAGACCGGTTTCATATCAATTTTTTTCAAACGAGTTTGGATTGAGTAAAAAACTGTTACCTCTAACCTAATATGATCTAAACTCGATGATGATCCAAAATTATTTTTGCATCTTAACCCTATAACATTATCACACTCACCACTAATCCAAAATGACTTCACTAGATATATCCAAAACATTCAGTTAAAGTTGACACAATGTAACTCAATTTATTTGTTACTTTTATACACTATACAATAACATAATTAAGATTTCATAAAAATACAATTCTCACAGCAGTTGTTATATAAAAAAAGCTACTACTAAAAAAATGATATTTGAAATTTGATTTTTCAGAGAGATATCTTGAGCAATTTGATTTACCAATGTTGAACATAATTAAAAAATATGGCAAATCAATAGATGTTAACATAGATGATAAAAAAAAAAACTATTTTATTTTTCTAATATTAGATCCAATTTATAGAAAGATTTAATTTTTCATAAATTCATTAGAGTTTATACAATATATTCATGACTTGAAAATGTAACGTAACAACAAGTTCACATAATTGTCTTATAAATATAAGATTTAAGAATAGTTTAGAAACTAGAAAAGTATTAATTATAGTTTAGGAACTAAAAAAGTAGCCAAATTTAGTGACGAATGTTTAGCAATAGAAAAATTCTTAGCCATTTTGTCGCTAAAAGTAGTGATAAAAAATTTTGTCACTATTTTGTTACTATTTGGGCATGTTTCCTTCACTATTCCACCCCTATTCCATTGCTATAATTTTTTTTAATATTTTGTATATTGAAATTTTTATATTTTTATGAATTATTTATATTTTATTAAAAATTAATTTTAAAAGAAACACAATATATAAAAATATTTAATTTATTAAAAACTAAATAAATTATATTATGTTTACAATAATATTATACATATAACATACATTAATATATATAAACAAAAATCATCTACATCATCATACTTCAATATAAAAAAAAAAAAAATCATCTACATCATCATCATGTTTCTCCCAATAATCATCGTCCTCTGAAGGCGTTGCTAGGGTGTACTAGTATCGGAGGCCTCTGACTCTGTGTGGTAGCTAACATAGAAGTTAATGTCTACTGCATGAATTTAATTGCTAAGGGCAAAAAATTGCATATCAAACTCATGCTAAAGCTCCTCTTAGAACCGCCTACTAATCTGATCCTCCAAATTTGGATTAGAACCCATTTCTGATGTGGCTAAGAAAGAGTTGGAGCAAGAAGGTGGACGACTAGATGTCTCCCTAGATCCAAGTATGTACACTCTACTTTTCTTATTTCCTGCAATAACATCTAGGTACAACTGGTTGATGTTGGAGGCTTGAGATTCCTCATAACTCTACAATAGCTATGAAGTAGTTGTAGAAATCTTTCTCTTCACCGCATCCTAATAAATGTGAAAAATCATTATGAAATATTATTAAAGTTATTATAATTGTAATTTATTCAAAATAAAATAAAAAATGTCACATTGATTTTATTTAACTTACATTGATATCTTGTCATTTCTTATGAACATATTGATTGTCTTTCTTTTTTAATGAGTGTCTTTTTGAAAACCTAAAAATTTGTGATTAAATGTTTCAGTTCTTTCTCTAAAACAAAATTTTATTACTTTAGTCTATATATTTTATTAAATAGAAAAAGATAAGTAAATCAACTAACTAAATCTATGGTGTACTTAAGGAATGATCCATATATGGCTATATGGCTAAAATGACCAATACCAACCCTAGCAATCTTTATGCATCTATTCCTGAAAGTTGTAGTAGACTAACTTAAAATTTTGGTGTAGACCATTACTACTACCACATATCTCATATATCTCAGGAGATGCATTAAGGCCTATTATCACTTCATCTCGAACTAGATAAAATATTTGAATACTGCCTAACAGTTGTATGCTACCATGCAATCTTAACCATGGACTCCATAGCAGCATCCCAAAGAAAATACTTCTACAATATAAAGAAACAAAATATGAAAATATGAATAAAACTTGTATTAATTCAAAAATATTATACCTTGAGCTTTTTTAGTAGAAATTCTTAGTGTCTGCTGACATCGTCTTCCAAACATAGCCTTCAGGGTCCAAATGGTCCTTGAAAATCAAGGAAATTCAGCTAGAATATTGATTGCAAAGTCACATAGTATATAATCAAATATATTTATTATTATAAACATATATATAAGATGAGATTATTTGAACAACATACATCATACCAATGACCTGTGGCCTAGGCTGATGAGAATATGAGGATCATATGCCGATGTAGTAGAAGTATCATAGGTAGATGACAGTGCAGATGCAGCTGATGGTGAAACAGGCAAAGAATGTGAAGGTGATGTTGCATATGATGGAGCCGAAGTTGATGGAGTGGATTGATCAGACAGTGGTATATAAGATGATAAAGAATTAGGCCTATCATGTTGGCCTCAACTAGTACCTTGTGTAGTACCTTGCCCGATGAACTCCCATGATATCGAACAATCCCTAGCATCACATTCATACATTATAATATAAATATCATAAATTGAATGGTGATAAAACTACCTCTAATCACTATCGATGTTATGTAAATTAAAATCATTATCCTCATCATCATCATCTAATTCTTCATTTTCTAATGCATTATCCTCATTTTCACTCTCATAAATGTCAATAAATGAACCAATTGGATCATTCAAGTTCATTCTTTGATCTTTAACCTAAATGTCAATTTTATTAATCATTATGTCATCATCTTGGAAAGGTTCAATGTTGATAGTTAAAACTTTCACCACATATCTAGCTTTTATTTTGCCTACAACCTGCCAATCATTCTTCTCCCATCTTAAGTTAGGAAATATGACATAATACACTTGTGTTGCTTGTGAAGTGAGGGGAAATTTCTCATACTTATTAAATCTCTTTGTATAGTTTACATAATCAAGTTTGTATTGCTTGTGAACTATCATACCATTATTTAGTCAAGGATCAAACAATTAGCAGTTGAATAAAACAATTATCTTACAAGGTAGTGTAGGGTACTCTAACTCCATAACTTCAATTAATTGACCATCATAGTCACTCTCATCAGTATTATAATTTGTGTCCTCTATGTAAACCCCACTATTATTGGTTGTTGCATTAGAATCAGGTGCTCTGGAGTGAAATTTGTAACTATTGAAATAATATCCATTATATGACTTTATAATGCATGATGGACCTTTTGCCAAATTTACAATGCATAATAGACCCTTTGTCAAATCCTTAATGAAAATGTTGGTAACATTATTTGACCGATTATATGCCTATAACGTATATTAATTCAACTATTGAATATTAAATTGTGTTAAACAAACATGAAAATACAAGTTTATCAAGCGTTTGATATACTCACATATTGATTGAACCAAACTACAAAATAATTCTCCATATATGCATCAAGTTAATTATAAGCAATTTTTGGGTAATTTTATCATTATTCTGATACGTAAATTCTTCACAGCATGAACAAAACAACACACATAAGTATATACAAATGTAATTCCATATTATTATTGTAAAATAGAAGTCGAGATGAATACTTAATAAAAAGGTCTTACTTCCTCACAGTTCAGTAGAATGTATGTATATGCAACATGATATTCTTTATATGTTAACTTTCTTATTTTGATGTAGGTTTGAATATACTAAGAATCCCATCATATTCTTTATAATCCCTCTATATTCATCATTATTCCAAAGGACTTTTTGATATTGTGCATTAACATGGGGCTTAAAGTAGTGCACACAAAATGCAGAAGCTTTTTAAACCAAATATGCATTGCATATTGAACCTTCTGTTATGAATTACAAGAGGAGAAGGTTTGGAAAACATGTAACCTTAAGGGATTAGACTAACTCCTCCACTTTGAATGATGTGTTTTGAATGATAACAAAACTATTATTTTAAAGGATAATAAAACTATAACAAAACCAAAAGAAGTTTTAATATTTACACCTTAGTGTTTTTGGATGATTTGAATAGACCCAATAAATGTCAAAAAAGGAGTTTGTTATGAATGCTAGGGAAGAATGTTTGGAGAACATGTGACGCTAAGACCCGACAAATGTTAGAGGACCATTACAAGTTCAATAGGCATTGTGCAAGTTTAATGGGTGTTGAAGGATGAACAATGGATGTTGATTGGATGTTGTTGTTTTGTTAAAGTCTTTTGAACCTCGCAACGGGCATTTCCCTTTGCAACAATCATTGAAGAAGTGCTCCAAGTTGATTTGTGTTGGATCTAGCCATGGACATTGAAGTTTCACAATGGGTATTGATCTGGCCTAGCAATAGGCATTGCATATTTGCAATAGGCTTGGGAAAGGTGTCCAGGCTTGAGCTAAAGTTTTTGGAATCTGAAATGAGTATTGGCCCTTCTCAACAAGCATTAAAGGAATTTTCAATGGCCATTGTGAATTGCTCAACGAGTATGAAAAACAACTATGCAAAGTTTGAAAAATAGAGCACAAAGTTCAAGCTTTCTAAAAATGAACAATAGGCATTATTCTTTCTCTAGCAAGCATTGTAGTCAAAGCCAACAAGCATTGAATTATGGATAACAAGCATTGGAAGTTACTATTACAAGTTCAACAGGGATTGATGAAGAACAATAGGTGTTGTCATCTTTAATGGCTAGTTTTATAGAAAATTTGTCAGACATAAAATTAACTGTTCCAATGACTAGTTTTGGAGCTTGGCTATATAAGAAACATTATTTCAAAGAGTAGGAATAAGAGAAAAATTTTGGAGAAACATTGTGAAAAACTTGTTAACATTTTTAACAAATCATTGTACAAACATTTTTAGGTGTTGCCTTGTATTTGGGTAGAGTGAGTTTGTTTATGTTACTCTTTTAAGAGTAGGCTTTCTTAAGCACTAATAATGTATTTGCTACCTATTTGAGAGATATAGACACTCTTGGATCTTACTAGTGGTTGTAAAGGTTGGTATTGTGCCGAGAAAAATACCAAGGGGTAGGTCATTCCTAAGCCTGTAAAAGGAAAGGTTATCCTTGAGCCTATAAAAGAGAAGATTCTTCCTTAGCCTAGAAAAAGGAAGGTTTTTCTTGAGCCATGAAAAAGAAATAGAAAGGCCTAAGTGAAAACTTAGGGAGTGAAGTAGGCACGTTGTCAAACCATTATAAAAATCTTTGTGTTTGATTTGTATGTCTGCTTCTGTTGTGTTTATGCTTGTTTTTTATTTACAACTCAATTCATCCTCCTTCCCCCCTTTTGGGTTGCCTCATTCACCACTCAATCCAAAATGAGCATCGACCAGAAGGACAATTAATGGTGAGACCTTCCTTCTTTAATGAAATAAACTACCAGTATTAGAAGAGCATATTGTATTATTTTCTCGAATTTGAATCCATTGAGTTATGGAGAATTATGAAGAAAGGTCCATACACTTTAATGTAAACACTTACTGATAAGACTCAAATAGAAAAAGACATTGATGAGATGTTTGATAAAGAAAAAAGGCAAGTTGCTAATAATAATAAGGCCATCCATATGATCTTTTATGCCTTAAGTAGAAGTGAGTGCAACAAGGTGAGCATGAAGTTAATTGCTAAGAAAATCTGGGAGGCCTTAGAGATCACACATGAGAGAACAAATCAAGTCAAAGAAAATAAAATGACAACCTTATTTGTTAGTATGAAACCTTATTTATGAAGCATGATGAAATAATTTCAAGAATGTATGATCGGTTCATTAAGATTATTGGAGAAATGAAGGCTCTTAGGAAGACATTCACCAATGAGGAACTTGTAAAGAAAGTTTTGTGGTGTCTACCTAAGGAGTGGCTTCGCAAGTTCACCTCTCTCAAGGACTCAAAGTGTAATGACCATTTTCATTTGCAAAACTCATAGCATCTATGTCCAAAAATACATATGCATAAAGGTTTATCCATCATACACACACAATCCAACATGTATTTAATGTACATGTATGTTAACTAATGTCAAGACTAGTGACCATAACTAGTTCCTATCTAAATGTATGTACATGACACAAGGAAAGAGACTTGAAATTCAGCTGACGACCTGTGGTCTATGTGTCTCAATGCAAAACTCTAAACACCAAAGTGTCCAATCCCTATTCTTCGGTATCTGAAAAATATAATTGCGATTTGGTGAGTCGTGACTCAATGAATAAAAATAATAATCAGATATATATCACAGCCGGCAATCAAATATTACCAGGATACATTACAAGTATAACATTTGACTACACAAGTGCAAGTGCAATAGATTAATTTTTTTTTTTGTCGTGACCATGCAAGGCAAACACTACTCCCAAAAATTCATGTGATTCAAGTGACATTTGATTTTGCTGGCCAGTAGATAACAAGTGAATCATTTGATCAATAACATGTGCCAATGGGACCTATTAGTCCATCTTCCATGTGATTAATAAGATGTGCCAATGAGACATATTAGTCCATCTTCCACTTGATTTGCAAGTGTTTGACAAGCCAGTCACAACGTCCTTTTAGTTATATATGCAAGTGTTCATAATAACAGTATACCAAGTAATCATTAAGAGCATATAATTCTCACTTAACTTGTATTCACATGTAAAATGCAATAATTCAATCACATATACATGTAATAGGATATAATCACATCATAAAATTATCACACATATACACATTAGAATCTAATTATCGTTTTAACTCACCTTTTGATGCAACCAACCTTTACGATAGGGTTGGTTCTCTCTGTAAGGCTTCCTCAAAGTTTTGAGATCTTAAAATTTGATACATACAAGGTTATAAGTATGTCAAAATGATTATGAATGCTTGGTATGCAACTATGGCATGATCCATGCAAGTGGACCTACTATTTATGCAAATTTTCCTTATATGGTAGCCTGAGCTTGCTACACTCTCATAGTAATAACTCTAGATATACTTATCCAAATGACTTGATTTCTTTTCTCAAACAAACTAGACACATAATGAGACAACATATTTAAATTTTAGGCTAATATCAGGCACACAGAAAATGTGGTAAATTTTTAAATTTTTCCCTATTGCAATATCGTCTCAATCTGAGTAGGTCTTACATTATTAGGTGTATCTTAAACTGTACGAATCCAATTACAATAATAATCTACCATAAGTTACAAAACATATAAAGGAAAATTTTTTATGTTTTACTCATTGTCTAATTAAGTCTATAAGGTCAATAAAACAAAGGACCAATCTTAGGGTGTGCAAGTTTGTAACATATTGACAAATAGTCATGATAAAGGGACAATATCTCAACAACCATGCTGGATTTGGAAAAAATATTTCACAGGTATATATATCAGACATAAATATACAACTTTAAAGTTTGTACCATCATCAAATTCTGAATCCATGGCCATCAAATTCTTGGAAAACTGAATTAAAAGAAAGTGGGATTTCATCTAAATACAGGGTTAGTCCCAATAAATGAGCCATATCTCTTTCCACACAACAAATAAATCACAAATGATTTGCGAGAATTTAGAGAGGATATAACCCTACAAATTTCATGTTTTACACTTTGTCAAAATACGAACATAAGGCCATCAAAATATAAGAATACAGAAAGACTGAGGTCATCTCAGTTGGTTGTGAACCAGCCCTAATAAAGGACCATAACTCCTCACACACACAAAATCAAGCAAAACTGTTTCATTTGCATTTATATGGGATATAAATATACAACTTTCATATTTTGCACTTTCCCTAATTCCTCTTCTAGTGTTATGAAATTATGGGTACAAAATCCTGCCCTAACAGCAAAATCCAACACAAACAGCTCTTGTTCTCTTGAATTTCAACTTCCATCCAAGAGCTCTACCTCAGTTACTCCATAATTCTCACTAACCATACATGATTAATATGTCATGAGAGGTTAATTTCAATTGAGAAGAATATAAATTAACTTACCTATTATGCCAGATTTAGAAAACTTTAGGACTCTTTCCTAGGCAGCCCACACTTCTTCCTCTCCTTATTCTTCTTCTTCTTCTTTTTCCTCCTTTCTTTCTTTCTTCCTTAGCTCTCTCTCTCTCTTCTGCTGTAACTATGGCTAACCCCTTAATTCTGATCCTAAAGGGTCAAAAATTCCACTTGTAAGCCTATTGCAACAAGACAAAATCATGGTGTTGCATTCCTATTAGTTAGAAGTTCATTTTCCTCTTTTAGTCCCTCTTCTTCACTCCTTAAGCACCTCTATCCATCTCCTAATTCCTAGATGCTCCTTATACTTTAAAATAATCTTTATAACAATAATATTTATGATACTATAACAAGCACACAACATAAAATAATTTGTCATGCAACTATACAAACACTACATATATGCTCAAGTGTCCTAAATGCAACGGTGCAATTGTCATTGTCGTGCTTCTACAATTCACATGTCTAAATGATTATTTATCCAATGCATATGTTCATGTGGGATTTCATATCATTTATGCAATGAATATGTTCATGTGATAATG
>CATIWR010431140.1:0-16553 GCA_949677035.1 Omphalea diandra | reverse complement strand
TGTTATGTTACCAATTTCAATGATTTTTTTTTTTTAAAGATTTGGATTAGTGTGATAGAATTGTAAAAATTTTAGAATTGGTGTATAAAATTGTTAGAAGTAAAAATTTGTCATAAAATTATGAAAATTGTCGAATTTCATGTGTTTTTTATTAATTTTTTTTACCAAAAAAGAAATTCACGGTCATTATATTATTTGATTAATTAAGTAAATCAATATGATAAAAATTAGGCTAGGTAAAATAAGAAGACTTCAATGTAATAATTTTAACAAGCAATGCAATTTTCAACTTTTGGTTTTCCTTTTCTTTGTAATCACGGCGGTAAAAATTTGTTACAATAAATATATATGATAATCATTTAAATACTGATATAGTTTTATATTATATTATTTTTATGTTTATCCAATCCATTTTATTTTATTTTATTTTTAACAGAACAGTTTATTTTATATAAATTATTGGATACATATATAACAGATATTATATTCAATGAATTACAATTATTATTTTAATATTCATGATGCAACACAACAAATTATCATGATTAAACCAAAACCATCATAATCAGTTTTCTTATCAATAAAATGATTATGATTTTAATCCGAAACAATCATAATTAAAATGATTATGATTGTTTTGGATTAATCATAAGACCACCCAACTTCATAAATCCAACAGCCAAAGTCGTGTGTTCTTCCTTTTTTTTTTTTTTTTTTTTTCCTTTTATGTATTACGATTTATGGGTGAAACTCCATATAGAAATTTTCAAGTTAACATCAATGCTCTTCAAACTATAAAATATCGAGAGAAACAAGGAAAAAGAAATCCTTGAAAGACATGAAAACTCTCATAATTGGCAAGAGAAATTAATTTTACCCATTAATATATTGTGATGAAACTAATAATAGAGACTAATCATATATGTCAATTTTTTTGTTAATTTTAAAAATTTGACCTTGAATTTTTGGAAGTGGTATTAACATCTCCAGTTCATTTCATTTATGATCATTTATCTTTTACTTATTTTCATTAAATTTACTTATTTATTTTTATTTTAAAAAAGATTTAATTTTCAAAATCATTTCATAAAAAATAAGTTTAATTTTATGAAATGGGTTTCAAAATTAAATAATATTTTAAAATAAAAATAAGTAAATAATTTATTTATAAAAAAAAAAAAAAACTGAATGGTTACTACTCAACATCGCTAATCTTGAATTGTTATTTCCTTGGTCACCACTTAATCAACTTGATTGTTTAATCGTTATGATTGAGTGGGCCACCTATTAAAATGGGCGGGTTGGTTGAAAGCATTAAATATAATTTATTTCAAAATTTTAACAGTAATAGATTATCTTAAATCTCTAAATATATAAATTTTAAGTTGTAAGTCATGGGGTATTACATATTCTACCCAAATGTCCATCTTATTAAAGCAAAGCAACCAAAAATAAAATAAAATATTACCACTAAACCCACGAATTTTCTAAAAACAACTCTTAAATCTTAGTATTTTGCGCTATTCTCGTTGTATTCTACCAACAACAAACTTTTTTTATTTTTTAATAAAGTAGTTTATTTTATACTATTTATTAATTTTTATTTTATTTTATCTCTCTTATGAAAATTTTTTTAGATTTTTTAAAAGTTTTTATCTCTTTTTTAAAATTTTTATGATTTGAAATTTATTGTTTAATAATATATGATAATATATTATCAAACATCGTCTTTTAAATTTATAAATTTTACTACACATTGCGTTATAATACTATATCTAATAGATATCTATATAATTAATAAAAATATAAAGTTATCGAAAAAAATTCATAATAAAATATAATTATGATTTCAAAACTGAATCAAAATGCAGTTATTAGTATGATTAACGATTGATTGTATATTAATATTTTATACCATAAGATTATTTTCTTTTAACTATCTATGAATAAAAATATCTTTTATCATTTTAAATACAATAAAATAGAATAAGGATGGAATTTAATTAAAGACTACGAGGCCATAATTGTAATTTGGGAAAAGGCATTATATCGATGGGGGGGTGCAAGTGAACGTTTTCTTTTTCTTTTTGGGCGGCTTAGATGGATCCATCCACCGACAGTTTAATATTTGTGTTGGGAGAGACATCCACACGCCCATTAGCATTAATGCTTTTTCACTTTCGTTGCAAAACGCTTCTCTTTTATTGGACAAACAGCACTTTTCCTCCACTACGCAAAAGACAACATTATCCTTTTACCCGACTGAAATACTTTTTCATTTTTTTAATCAATATTTTTACACTTACAAAAATAAATTAATAAAAATATTATTCTGATTAATGATAAAATTAAGTTACCTTTGAAGAAAATAATTTTATTTTTTTAAAAAATTATTTTTTGAATTTTAATAAATTTATTAAAATAATCAATAATTATAAAAATATTTGTTTATAATATATTTAGAGAATTTTCAATGATGCCCTTTAAAATAAATAGCATATTTTGAGTAATAAATAACATATTAAGGAATTTTTAAGTATAAAGTGTAAACAATATTATTTAAGTTCAATGGAATTTTTATATTTCACTCTTTATTGTATTTTATTCCATATAAGAATTTAATATTGATTTTTGGAAAGAGAGAGAAAAAAATTGATAAAAAAAAAACCAATAGAAAATAAGTAACAATTATTGATATGTATGAAAATTGAATTATATTAATTACATTATATATAGAGTGAATTTTGACTTTATACATATAGATAGTTAAACTCGCTTCGTAATCTATAATTTAGATTCAAAGAGTAAGTTGAAGTTTTATTTTATTCAACTACTCTTCATAATAAAAAATTTCAGTTGGATAAAAAGTAGATTGAGAATGCTCTTGTCATTATCAGTCAATGTTGATTCTTAATACTCATTATTAGTCACTGCTAGTCCTTAGTGATCACTAATGATTGAAATTTTTTTATATTTATTTCTTATATACAATTATTAGAAAAATATTATATTTGTCCTAAAAAGGTCGTTACTTATCATTTTTCATATTGTTTTAAAAAATATATTTAATACTTTAACAACTCATACTTTATAATAGATTGTTCACTTATGCCCTCAATTATATTTAATAAGAAAATAAATATACTTTATTAGTTTAATAATTAATAAGAGTAAATTAGAAAATTTTGATTATAATTAATGAAGATGTGCATGTATTTGGGATATCTAAAAAAAAAATAATGGATAATCTTTTTGGGTCAAAAGGAGTATAAATATACAATTTGATTTTTAAAAAGTTATATTCAAGGCATTGTTTGTAAGTGTGGAACGAATGTAAATAAAGATTAATTAATTTTGTTCTATCGACAGTTTTTAAAATTTAAAATTAATAATATACTTTCATTTTTTCATTTTTCATTTTAATTTTTGATGTAAAAAATAAATATTTAAATAATAATAAATATAAATATTTGACTTTATTAACTTTATTTATATTATAAAAAATTGATAAATAAAATTAATTAATTAACTTTCTATTTACATTTCCTTATTTATCTTTTCGAACATATTCTCATGCAAGGCACAAGAAAGGCACATCTTAGGATCAAAACCCACTGATCTCACCCATGCGGAGGAATCATAAACCGATTGGTACCAAAAGGAATAATGTGTCCCAAATGAACTAATGACAATTATTTATTTTATATCATTTTCAACCCATTAAATGAAATTTTATTTATTTAAAAGTTCTTAAAAATTTTGAATTCAAAACAATTAAAAGAAAATAATATATTTTTCTGAAAATAAAGTCAAATATATAAATTATGAAAAATAAATACCATTGACCACATAATTGATTTGATAGCATAATATACTCTATTTTTAAACAGCCTATCTTAAAAAAAATACAAATTGGTTATTTTAAAGTATTGTGTATATTATTATATTATAATATTATAATTAATATAATTTTAAATTTTTAGGTCACAGTTTTATTAATATGTATAATTATTTATTTTTTTAATAATTACTATAAATTATATAAAGTTAAAATTATATATAATATTTTTTTGATAAGACTATTTATATAATATTATTATGATATAATAATATATAAAAAAACTGTGCATAATATCTATGTTTTTTTAGTACGCATGGTTGAGCACTCCTTTTGCGTCGCATGAGATTAGGGCTATTAGAATTGCATGGTTTGCTGTCTCTTGTTGGGATCTTAAACCTTGAGGGTCATTCTATGATGTCATTATGTTATCCTACCACTTTATTATTTTGACTATCAGATTTCTATCATTCAATCTTGATCAATGAATTCTTTATTAAATAATTGAGGTTAATATTATCATCTTTCAATAAAAAAGCAATTCTTCTTGATGAATATGTAGCCATGATCATTACCTTTTACTGTTACATCTCGAGGTAAAACATCAAACATACTTTGAATCATTACCATTGATTAATTAAGTTTACTGGATCTGTAAAGGTTAAAGTTAAGCTCTTAATGAAGAAAATCTGCAGTTAAAAACAAAAATGAAAGAAAGTAATAATTTTGAAGCATGCCAGTGCAAATTCTACCAGCGTTTCAATCCAAAGCTCCTAAGAAAAATGAAGGTCTTGCCCTTATATGACTTCAATGGCTTGAGTTTCCATAGTGATACATACTTGGTCATTAAGCTCCCTTATTCGAGGCTTTTCGCTCGATGTATGGTTGTAGCTTTGATCTTTGTTTTGTTTCCAATGTTTGGAAACTTTTTTTTATGCCTCCTAGTTCTCTCTACACCAATTATTGAGCCTGAACTTGTTGCTGCTACAGGCCCTGATAATATTGATTCCATTCATCTTGAACTCTTGCCTTTGCTTTCTCGCGACTTAGCTAATGAAGGCCTCCTTAAAACAAGTGACAAAATTGTGTTTATAACCATTGACAACAATGGCAATGATAACGTCGATTATTCTCATGATCAAATCCTAAATGAAAATTATAATATAGGACTTATCTTTGTTTCTGATTTGGATAAACAGAGCAAAACTCCTGAAAAATCTTTTGATTTTTCCTTCACCTATAGCTTCCATACTGCCCAATAATTCATCAATAGGACCCTCTAATTAGACCGTATTGCAGTTGCTCAATTGAGTGATAATACTGCCTTTGTATTTAATAAGCCATCCAATTACAAAAAAATTTATCTCATGAGATTCCAATCAACTATTATCATGGCTATGAGAAGAACAGACTATATTGATACTGATACTAATACTAATATCAATTCACAGAGGAAGCTTCTTGAATTTATGTGTGAGGCAAGAAAGACAGCTCTAAAAAACCTGGAAGATGTAAGTGATTCACTGGAGAGCTATCTGCGGCAAGTGTTCATCCAAAGTATGTTTGATGTTTTACTCTAAGATGTAATAGTAGAAAATAATGATCATGGCTACATATTCATCGAGAAGACCTGCTTTTTATTGAAATATGATACTATAAAATACCAACATTAACCTCAATTACTTAATTAAAAAAAATTCAATGATAAGGATTGAATGATAAATATTTAATGGTTCAAATTATATGGCACCCTAGAATGACCCTACATGTGAATTCATGAATTAAACCAACAAATTTTTTTTAATCAACATTAATATATTTTGGTGGATTCTAGAATGACAGATTTTTATAATACCTTCAAAAAATGTAGTTTAATTTAATAATGACTAATAACTTCCATATAATTTATCGGTGTTTAATTTTATCTAATCCAATGGTAAATAATAATTTTTATTTAATCTAATAATAAATTATTAATTACAATATTATAGTGTAATGACGTAAACAACACCGTAGTCTTCACCATATATTTTTCCATCATCATTAAAAATAGGGACTAAATTTAATTTATAATTGTTTCGTTCTCTTCTAAAAATATTTGATAGGAAAGAAAATTATAAATCATTGAAAATAATAGTTTGAAAAAGAGAGAGACTCATAAATTAAAATTAATAAAAGAAATGCAAACGCAAAAATATTATAAAATACATATAATATGCATGCAGTTACGTTTTAAAATCTAAATGAAGAAATAAATAAATATCTTGCCAGATTTAAGGTTCTATATATTTTATTAAAATAATATATCTAAAAAAATATTTTTTTGATCAATAAATTTTTTGAAATTTGAAATGCACTAGAAAAATATTAATTTTTTAATAAAATTTAGACTATATATATCATATATTTATATTATTTAATATTTAATATAAGAAAAAATATATTAAAAATTAAAAGTTTTCTAGGTCTCACATATCACTAATGACTAATATCTATCAATGATCAAAGGTGATGAATATTGGTAGTTAAGAATGATTCGTGATAATAAATAAACATACTTATTTATATGATTTATTTTTTATTTAGATGAGTTTATCAAATTTCATAAATGATTTCTTATTTTTAAGTAAAAAGTCATTTTTCTAAAAAAAAAACTTTTTTTTTAGTAAAAAATATTTTTCATTAATTAATTTTTTAGATACTTTCAATAAAAAAAATATAAAAAATATTTTTCTGAATTTTTTTTTACCACACAAATGGAGCTTATAAGTGTTTCAATTTCAGTTAATTTTTTCACAAGTGGAACCAATAAGGAATGAGGATTTTTACTTTTGCTGAAGAAATTCATGCATATGTTTTGTTAGGGTTGATCTCGACAAAAAAATTGCCAACTCATAACCAAGTTTCCAAGTTTGAACTTGTGTTGCACGACCAACAACGAAAATGAAACATGTCACAACAATTGAAATTATTATTTTAGCAAAATTGAATACTATACGTTGAATTAGTGTGTAATTCAGTGATATTAGAGCCATTTTTAAGATTATCAAATAGCAAATTTGATTCTTGAATAGAGATTAATGTAGTTAAAGAAATAAATTGAATCAATCAAATTAATTTATAAGAAGGAAAGGGGAAAAATAATTATAATGACATGTATAATTTATATATATATATATAAAAAGAGATAAATTGCTGTCTAGTCAAAGTCATATTAACCAAAAATCTTAGAAGAATTGTGGATGGATGATGGCTTACAGTTTGCAGTTGTATAGTTGATTGATATGAGTGATTGGCCCCAGTATTAGTGGCTGATAATTGGAATTCCCATATAATCATGAAAAAGTGCTTACTGCCACATTTCATTGATCATAATTATTCCATTTTGGTTGTTGTTGTCATTATTAGAACATAATCAGAAGAAACAACATTTAACCATAATTATTGGTGGTAAAATATATCATGTATAAAGCCAAATAAAAGGACATGAACATGGATTATTTTTTTGCCACATTGCTTCTTAAGAAATTTTTTTTTATGAATTTGAGTTTATTATATAAGATCCTAAATCTTTCAATTAAAAAAAATTATATAATATATTTTAAATATAGACTTATAAATAATTTAATATTATCAATAAAATAGAAAAACTATATAAATTATATAAACAACCTTTTTGATTAACTAATTCATCATTTTACATGTTAAACTTAACTTTTGTTAAAATTTCTCATGCTCTCAACTTTTTTTTCTTTTAATATCTATATTTTCTAATTTGATTCAACTAGAAAACTCAGACAATATTTGATCCTATGCCACCCTTTCTTATATTTTTAGAAGACATTGAGACATAGATCAAATTAATTAAGTATTTTTTATCACGCCTCGATTTAAAATTATTTCAAATTCTTCATTGTTTCTAAAATAAAAAAAATTATTTCTATATGACAACTAAAGTGCTTTAGGAATTGCAAGTGTAATAGGACTCAAATTCCTCTAATAAAATGTGATTTGAATTAAGTTCAATTTCAATTTTAAATGATTCAAAAATTTTAAATTAAACTTGATTAGATGCTAATTCATTTTACAAATTGATCTAAACTAATCTAATTTTGATCCAAATTCGCAAATCAACTTGAATCGATTTAAATTATTAAAAATATTTAAATTTTATTTAAATTTAAAAATAGTAATTTTTATTTTAAAATTAAAATTATAAATAACTCAATCCAATTAGAATTGAAACTCAAATATGACTTATTTCTCTCTTTATCTTAATTCAATAACTAATTAATTTTATCTAAAAAGACGTGACTCCAAATCTATTTGATCTAAAAACAATTAAATTCAAACTTGTTTAATATCAATTTACCACTCTAGTTATAAGCAAAATCGGAGAAATTTTCTCATATTTACTTCTCTTGTTTATGTAGGATTTGAGCTTTTCTCCCTGTCTTTCTATTCAATTTGATTCTAGATGCACTAGTTGTACAAAAATCCCTCAAGCTAATAACAAAACTAGAATTACACACCTCAGTTTAGTCTAGCTAGTTATTGAACTTTTCTCAAAAATATTATATCTAGGTTTAATCTACTCCCCCCCCCCCCCCTATATAATTTAGATAAAAAAACCATAAAATTACAGTAGCAACCATATTTAAATCCATTTTTTTTTATTAAAAAATTGTCTCTTGTCATCAGTGCTCTCGATGGGTTCCTTAAAGTGAGATTTAGCTCACATTGCTCATTATGGTTGAGTCATTACTCGTAACCACTCTTAGAAGGCCACTTATTATCTGCGTCAATAGCTTATATGAGCACTCTTATTATTAGCTAAAGGCTCGAATATCAATTCCAAACAACACGTCAAGAACCTGACTTTCCTTTATAGCCATGCAATCTAACAAGGCAAGGATCGATAAAGTATATTATGATGCAACTATTACATTATATGGATCTCTCTCTCTCTCTCTCTATATATATATATATATATATATATATATTGATAGTATTCGTATAGTCGAACATCATAGGAGCGAACAAGTGTTCTAGAAATAATTTTTTCAAATCAAACACTTATAGTCCAAACAAGTTAACAAACATCGAAGATTTAATGTTGTACAGTTGAATAGTCATGTCATTCAAAGGATTCAATAAAAGATAAGAATAGATAATATTCAAAGATTACTAGATGGTAACATAGCATATACTTTTCTAGAAATTTTGAAACAAAAACAAGAATAACAAATATTATTTTTGGCACAAATGAAAAGGATCCACAATGAAGGTATATATAAATTCTCATCACCTCTACATAAAAGGTACGTTTTTTACTAGGATTTTCATAATTCTCTATTTTCTATCTAAGCATTTAAACAATTAAACTTTTTTTTTCTTCATACCCTAACTTAAGTGTTGAAGTAGTTGTGAGATATCCAACCCCTAAGCTTACGTTTGTTCCTAGCAGGTCGTCCATGCTATTGGTGATCAAAGGGCTATTACACACACACACACACACACACTAAACACATATTTTGCCCTTAAAACTTTTATTTGTGAAAATCCTGTTGAACTTGTATTTTTATAATAATTTACCCTATATCTAACAAAACCGTGGAAACGACATTAAATGAACGTTAAGGGTTGATTTTGCTGCCTATAGAAGTGACACGTTGAAGGTAGGAACATAAATGTAAAATAAAGTATTAACTACTCTACCTTTTATTTCTTCTTTTTAAATCTAGGTCAAATTTCTTCTAGCTAAAAACAACTTATTCTTCTCCTTGCATTAAGTTTATTTTTGGCTTACCACTTTAGCATAATGGATTATGAAGATGATTCAACTTGTTTTAGATGTCGCGTACATGAGCTAAAGTTTAATGAAAACCAACTGAGTTTTGTGAATTTCATTTTAGATAAGCATGACAATCTTAAAAGGGAGAGAAATGAGGCCTTGATTTAGGTAGGAGAGGTATATGGTCTTGTTGATGGGAAGAAAGAGCAAATTGAGGAAATGAAGCATTGAATGGAGGAACAAAACAATGAAATAGAGATGATGAGGGTTTTGAAGTAACAATTGCAAATAGAAAATGAATTGTTGAGGTAAGAGTTGAAATTTCAGATAAAGCATATTTCTAGAGAGAAGGGAAATGAGACTGCATATATTCTTTTTGACAGCTACCCAAAAACCTTCGTGGCAATATGTTTTGGAGTTAGTAGGGTATGTTTGGTTGGATTTTCCCTATCTTGGAACTCCACTTAAAGTGGTGGGGGATTTCTATCTTCTATCTACCACTAACACAGTTCTTGAAAATTTAAGGTCTTAGGGTTTTATCCTTTTTGGAGTAGCTAGATCTTTTTATTGTTTAACTTAATTGGAAACTAAGGTTTTATTTTGTTGGCTTTTGTCAAATGTTGTGTACCTAAGTTGGTTGTTATTAATAAAAGTAAAGTAGTTATTTTCCTTGAATATGAATGGAAACAATGAAGTTATTTTCCCAACAAAATAATATAGCATTCTTGTACCAAATTAGTATAAGCAATTCAAGCAATTACACTAACATAAAATCTTTATATTATCATCGTAAACCTAGATAACTACAATAATATAATGTTTTGGGCAATGCATTACAAAAAGACATTCATTCGATCATAAGTCCTCAATTCCAAAAGTGTTTAATCCCAAATCAAATTTATGTCATAAGTCCTAAATAAAGATATTAGTGAAAATAATGCCTAATCCCAAACATGTTACATCTACAACTATGTCACCAAAAAAGTAGCTAAATCCATTTCTTCGAGGTCTTCATACTAGTTTTTCAATATTATGATTTAATCCTCTAACTCTTAAGGCAACATCTTAGCATTCATTTTGAAACATCAAAGCTCACAGGCTTTGTTGTTGTGGTTTTCTTGTAGCTCCTTTTGTGCATGACCCTTATGATGTTGAATTAGTGTTTGCATTCTTGGTTCCTTGAGTTGCTTTACTTGTTCTATGAAATCCACCATATAATTTTCTTTCTCATTGACCAATTGACTGAAAGAGCAAAAATATAATTGTCACCAACTTGAACTTCATTCCTACATAACTCTCAAGGTGGCATATTACAAACACTAAATAAACACTTATTACCTTATATGAAGCAACTCCTATTTTCATGCTTACAAAACATCTCCCCACCTTGCATTCCCTTCATTTACTTGTGTTACTAGTTGCAAATGGTTGTGATGAATATAGTTTGTTAGTTATAGATGGTTATGTTGAAAACACTCTCTCAGGGGCAGATGACTGTGACGAAAATACTCTCTCAGTTGCAGGTAGAACACTCATTGGTGTTGTCTGGGAGCATGAACAATAATCCCCTACATTTGTGAAATCATCAAATGTCCTTTGAAATGTTTTACTACTTTCAATACTCATTCAATTGTGTTTAAAGTACTTTTTCAAGAGATCAAAAGACCACATCTCACTTTCATCATTTTTTTTTATCAACCTTGCTTGCTTAATGAGGCATCCAATTTTTTTTTATTTACTTAGTTCAAACAGATGCATACCACAATAATTACCACATGAATGCACAACTGAAATAGAAATATGAAAATATAGGAAATCATACTTGAGTTTCTACTGTTCTCATTGGATAGCTTATGGCATTATGACCATGTTGTTTACATATATAACATATCATTCTATCCAAATGGACAGTGTGCTTATTGTTCTTATCATATATACTCTTAACTTTAAACCCATTGTCCCCATTAAGTTCCATTTCCCAAGGAAAAGACAACTCTTTATTTTTCGTAATCTTTTTTAAAGCCATTGGTACGACATCACAAATCCATGTACTGGCAAATTTCTTCTTCTTCCATAGCCTATTCATGACTTGAACCCTTATTTACTCTAACATAGTTATGATTAACATTATTGTGATTACTTTACATTTGGCTTTTAAGATCTAACCATTAAATGTCTCTAATAGATTATTATCCACCACATCACACTTAATATTTGTCTGAAAGTATACTTTACACCAAGATTCAATATCATGTCCAAAAGCATCCACTACTATGTTTTGTCCCAATTTCTCCAGCTCATCCATATTGTCTGTCAACTATTTCTTATATGTAGATCTTGCACAGTTCTAAAAAGCAATCTTCCTCTCCTATCCTCTCCTTTCCATTTCTTAGCCCAATTTGCATATATGTGTCTAACACACATCCTATGCTTAGCCTTAGGAAAAAGCTCATTAATTACTATCTCAAAACCTTACAATTCATGTAAACAATATATAAATAGACCATGGATTAATTCAAAAATAATAAGGAACCAAAAGTTAACTATAGACATTTGTAACTTACTTTTTGCATATCAAAAATCACAGTATAAACTTCACCATCTCTTAATTCCAAATTTACAATCAAACACCTAACAAACTAACTACAGGTAACCTTTGTTTCTAGTTGCATAATTACTAAGGCAATTGGAAACATTTGGTTATTTCTATTTCTACCCATAACACACAGTAATTGGCCCTTACATACTCCTTTTAAGAAACAACCATCAAGGCCGATAGTTGGCCTGCACCCAACCTTCCACCCTTTCTTGCAAGCATCCAAGCATATATAAAACCTACTAAATTTTGGCCTCCCCTGTAGCTTATCATTACATGACTTTGCAAAACTGGTAGAACTAGGTTTTGTTTCACACATTTTGGATGCATAATCATGCAATAAAGTATACTCAACCTTATATCATCTAATCAACCCTTGAATTATCTTCTTCTTAACATCCTAACCATATGCATGCTTACATGAGTCCTTCAACTCTTCTCCCACCAAGCTCTTAAAATATTTCGATTTAATATTTGGCTGCAACATAATCCAGTTTCTGTACATTTGCTTCAAGATTTTTGCATTACAAAATTTGGTCCTTGTATACCTCTTGCATCTATGTTGAGGTGTATAAGTCTTGACCTTATATTTCTAGTAGCATTGTTAGGGGTCACAAGTAGCTTCCATGGACAACCATCCCCACACAATGCTCTTATCTTATCCTTATCATTTTTTGTATACCTAATTAGCAGGTCCTTCATCATTGTGTATCTACCTACTACATCCCTCACTTTTGTCACATTTTTGAATGTCATTCCAACACAAAATACAAGGATTTTAGCATCAGGATCAAATGCAACACTTGAGGTACTTTTCCTTAATGCATCATCAACACATTCTTCATTAGTCTCTAAATAGCAACACCCTAAATCATCACTGTTGTAATACATAGATTCATTACCATCACTCTTTTCACAATCATTAGCTTCATCATCAGCTACCCACTTATCATCATCTTTTCACAATCATTAGCTACCCACTTATCATCATCAACTGCATCCTGAACATCATCAATAATATCATCATTTCTTTCTTATTTTATTTAGCTTCATCGCATTGCTCTCCATTACCTATTTTCTTCTTCTTTTTGTGTGTTTGATTTTTCAACCAGGACTCCTTTGCTTTTTCCTAACCTCTTGTAGCTCATACTTGTCATCATCAGTCAAACATGCTACATTAACATAAATATTATCAAAGGTTTAATTTGCACAAATTCAAGTAGTAAATCTTCTTCTACATGAACTTTAACTTTAACCTCAGTTCCATCATTAGCAGCTACATTATTCTCAGTTATTGGCACATTAATATTACTTCCATCCATATGGCTATGACTTCCAGTCACATTAGCAATACCTCCCTCCACATGCTCAATAAAGAACTCTAGTCTTTGCCCATTCACTAGCTTCCCACATACCTTGAACAAGGTAGGATCATCAGTCACTTTAGTGAACTTCCCACTTATAACTTCCATTAGATATAACCCAACAACTTGCTCATACCCTAACTCCTTCACATAACAAATTACATTAAGATAGAAAATTAATGTCAAATGCTTGTTCAAATATTTTTTCTCTTCCACCAACATACCAAAAATCAGTTCCCCTATTCTTAACAAATGTTCCCCCATGATAAAGAACCAATTGCAATGCAGTGGTTCCCATTCCTACGAACAAAAAATTAATAATAAATTACTTCATTAATGAATAATTAGTGAAATAAATGAGGAAATGCCAAAATAATCACTAACATCTACAACAAATTTCCACATTGTTTATTCATTTTCATAGGCATAAATGCGATCTCAACCTACTTGTTCACATGTGCTTTAATATTTCTTAACATTTGCAAAATGTGCTAAACCTTAGTTTTCATTGTTGAAATACATTTATTTATTATGAACTATAGAAACATAACTTTAAAAAAATTTAAGTTTTGGGTCCACAACACACAGACAAAACAAAGTTAAACAAAAAAAGTCGAGCCAAATAAAAAAAATGAACACTTCTAAAAGTCTATGCATTATAGATAGGAATAAAGTTTAGCTTCAATTAGATATGGTCCACCACAAAATAGAAGGTCCACCTATGAATCTACTTTCTTAAAAAATTGAATCTACTTTCTTTGAACTTTCACAAGTATAAATATAACTCACCACATGTGTTTTTCATTGTTTTTAAATCAATCTCTCTCTTACACATCTCATTGAACGATAGAAAAGATTAAAGGAAAAAAAATCGAAGAGAAAACTAGGGTTTGTGAATGATTTAGGTGTTCTTTCCCATTATAGAGAGCTATCAATTTCAAGTTTAAGTTTAAAATTGATTTTAGGGTTAAATTCAATTTTATGGAGCGAGATTTAGGGTTTCGTAATAATAAAGAGAAATTACTTAATTATCCTTATGAATATTAACAATTACAATGAGTACATTAGCACTTTATAACTAATATCCTATAATATTTGCTCACCAAATCGTGTGTACATTATGCTCAAATAGTATGTTAGATAAGGGGTAAATTATTACACAAATACAAGTTTAGGGAGATTTTAACAAATAAAAGTTTAGGGGCTAAAGTCAGAAAAAAAATAAATGTGCAAGGGATATATATATATATAGAAAGTAAAAATATGGCTAGGTCATATAATAAACGAATATATAAGAATTTTTTAATTAATGGGATCCATAAAAAATTAATAGATTCCATAAATATAAATATGGGATCCACTAATCTTTAATAAGCACATAAAATTTACATTTGCACGAATTGTTGGAAAATAATATTATTCTTCGATATTTTTGTATGTATTTACTTCCTTAGAAAGTTTAAAGAAGTCTAGTTGAAAAATAATAATAAGTAAACTTTCTTTTTGCATTGAGATATGTGTGATTGGAGTTTCTCTGTGATTATGAAGTAAACTTGAGTGGGATTGGTCATGGTCGTATGGCGAGACACTAATTGTTTTTTTCAATTGTCAGAGTAGCGATGTAGCTGGATTGATGTGAAACATCCTGCTCAGTTCATCTCCTCAAATTTACCACCGACAATACGAAATCAATTGGGTGCTCGTTCTCAAGCATATGGATGAATCCATTAACTCTTGGATAAGTTTAATCAAGAATTATTTTTTTAAAAAAAAAAATTCCAATGTTAGATTAACTAGTTAAAAAGATTTACTTTTTCAGGTGTTTGACTTCCATTCTTAAAATTAGCACTTAATTAATCTCTGAACTTATCAGGTCCATTAATATGTTAAGTCCTGAATATTTTGTTCATAAAAAAAGAATCAGTAATTTTTTTTAATTAAACTCAATTCATAAATGGTAGACTTTAATAATATTTCCGAGATTCCTGGCAACTTGTTTGAGGTCATAATTGTACAAAGTAACATAGGAAAGGCAAAAATGAAGCTAGAAAAGAACAAAAGCAAAGGCAAGAAATGGCGGCAAGTGAACTAGTATAGTAGTATATGGAGTGGGTGTCACGAAACCCTTTTCTCCCTCAAGTGACCAAGGCATTTCTGGGTCACAAGGCAGGCAAATAGATCACCTTTTCCTTTATGCTTTTTCACCTTTCTAAAGTGAGCTTAAAGTGCAGCTACCACTTCAATGTCTTTCACTTGTACAATATCCCAAAGCAATTTGCAGGTGGCAGTTCTTTTTCTTTTTTCCATCACACTAACATTCCATTTCTTTTTAGCTAGATGTTTGCATTAAAGCTTGAATTATTGAAGACTTAAGTTGATCTCTAATATCACGGCTACCCAATTACCTTCACCCTAAAACTATGTTTGGGAAATCCTTTGCCTCCTAATTATGAAAACTGACCAAATATAATTCAATTATTTGGATTGATCAAATGTTTGCGATTTCTCCACTAATTTCTAAGTGAAACTAGGTCTTGGAAAGGTGTCAAAAAATCCGAGTCTTAATTGTTAAAATTAAAATGACAATTAATAATAGAAAGATTTTTCATTTTTCTTCTTTCTTTTTCAATTTGTAATTGGGTGATGTGAAAAAGAGAGAAAGAGGAGGAAGGATGAAGACAGTGAGGGAAGAGAGAATTTGTAGAATGGTCTAACGATATGGAAAATCTAAATTTTTACATATATTTATAATTATAGTTAAAATTTATAAATTTTATAATTATGTTTTAATTTTAAAAATAAGTTATAATTTCAGTCCCGTGACTAAAATCTTCAATATATATATATATATATATATATATATATATATATATATATATATATATATATATATATATATATATATATATATAAATATATATTATTTTAGAGTGTGTGAGTTTTATATAATAATATTTTTTA
>CATIWR010431037.1:0-45090 GCA_949677035.1 Omphalea diandra | reverse complement strand
GATTTTACCGATTTTAACGAGTCAAAACTCGATTTCACCCGATTTTACCACAAATCCGATTTTATATACG
Organism: Omphalea diandra; assembly: GCA_949677035.1. Taxonomy (NCBI): domain Eukaryota; kingdom Viridiplantae; phylum Streptophyta; class Magnoliopsida; order Malpighiales; family Euphorbiaceae; genus Omphalea; species Omphalea diandra. The sequence continues at coordinate 45,020 of CATIWR010431037.1, read as the reverse complement.
ATTAAAATCGTTCACGTGATTTTGACTCGTAAAATCGTACGAGTCAACTCGCGATTTTGACAACTATGCCTGTAGGAATTTAACAAATGGTCCTAGACTTTCTTCACCTGAACCATCATATCTACCATAGTATTCACTATTATGGTTAGACTTGATGTTTTTGATCCTTTTACCGAATTGGTTTTCAACTTCAACCTTATAACTTTTGAACATATCCATGACTGACTTTTCATGAATGAGATAAATAAGCCATATCATGAAAAATCATCTATGGCAATTATAAAATATTATTGACCATTCTAAGCATTTGTAGGAAATGGCCTATAAATTTTTGTATGTATAAGTTTTAAGACATTTGAAGTCATGTTGACTTTAAATCTCCTTTTATTGGTTTATTTTCCTTTATACAATTTACACAAACATCAAAATCTATAAAATCAAGGGAATAAAAAATTTCATCTGACACAAGTCTCTCAATTCTCTGTTTAGAGATATGACCTAATCTCTTGTGCCATAATGATGCAAAATTCTCATTGGTTAATTTTCTTTTTACACCTTACGTACTTAATTGTAGGGATTCATTATAAGAGGCAATAGTATCCAATAATTAAAGATCATCATAGCCTAATAATAACTAGTACCAAATAATTATGAATTATTATGAAACAATTTGAATTTTTCATTTTCAAATAGACAAGAATAACCATAATTGTCTAAAGTAAAGATAGAAATTCAAATTCTGCCTAAAAGATGGTGCAATAAATGTCTCATCAAGATCCAAATAATTTTCAATTTTTAACAATAATTTAAAATATTCTATTGCCTCTACTTCAACCATCTCATCATTACTTACATAGATGTATCTTTTATCATCATTTGGCTTTCAACAACTCAAGCAACCTTGCATAGACACACTTATGTGAATTGTTGTCCACTAAGTGTGTATAGGCACCGAAGTTAAATTAACCTCAGAACAAATCAAATTAAGAAGCTTACCTTTCTTAGCACCACATGTATGATAATTGGTGCATTGCTTCTTCTTATGCCCTTTAGCTCCACAAAAGAAACAACCTTTACCTTCTGGTTCACCTAGTTTATATAGTTGTTTCACTTAAGGTGTTGTATGTGTAACTTCCTAATCCTTTTTCTTTTTTTTTTTTTTCTTTTCTTTCCATTGCCCTTGTCTTTAGAGGTTGAGGCTAGTTGAGTGTTTTCTATCCTATCTTACTTCAACCTTTTCTCTTATTGAACATAGTGTGATATGAGTTGATTCGGAGACCAAGTCTTTTTCTAATAGTTATAACTCACTCTTAAACTGGTTAAATAGTGTTGAAAGAGATATAAGAACTAGACGCACTAACAAGTCCTCAGAGAGATCAAACTTAAGTGTTTTTGGCTTATAAGCAAGATGAGACATCTCTAGGATGTACTCTTTGATGTTGCCTTTACCCTTTATACCTCATTGAAATGAGAGTTTTTAATAATGTACCTATCTCAGTCTTTTCATTCTTAACAAATCTCTTATCAATATATGCAAGGAAATCTTTAATCGTAGTAATCTTTTCTGACATTATGCCTTTGAATGCATCATGAATGACCCTCTTCGTAATCATCATGCACATGCGATTTGATTTTCTCTCACCCTTTCTTATCCCTCTTTTCATCAGAGGTTTTCTCAGCTGTAACAAGTAGAGAAGAATCAACCCTTAACACAAAGTCAAAATCTATGACTCTAAGAACTAGTAAGAGATTCTCTTTCCATGACTTGAAGTTATAGCCATTCAACATAGGAATTGAATTGATGTTAGCAGTAGTATTAGCTAGAGTTATAGCTAAACAGAAAGCAACAAACACGCAAAATAAGCTCACATAAATCTTGAGGCCAAATTTCACAATAATATATTCAAAATAAAGGCAGATCTCATCTCAAAATTCTAGACACTCTATTAATATTTAATCTTTGGACAAAATATTAACTTGTACGTGATATTTTGTTGTAATAATCAAACATTGACAATAAAAATATGTCAAATAATAATTTTTTCTTTAAGCCAATTTATTATTTACATAAAACAACTGAATAATCATTACGTGTTTATTACCACAAATATATATGCAATTCTTGTTAAATATAATTTTCCTTTAGACCGATCAATATTCATATAAATTACACGTACACAACTTTTGATATTTCAAGACAAATTAATTTCAACAATAATAAATTCACAATTATAAATTCAAAATAAGGACAAATTTAATCTCAACATACCAGACACTTTATTAATATTTTATCTTTGGACAAAATATTAATTTGTAAGTGATACTTGGTGTAGTAATGAAACACTAACAACAAAAATATGCCAAACAATAAATTTTCTTTTGAGCCAACTTATTATTTACATAAAAAAACTGAATAATCATCACATATTTATTATCACAAATGTACATGCAATTCTTGTCATATATGATTTTTTTTGGGCTAATTAATATTGGCATAAATTATACATACACAAATTTTGATATTTCAAAATAAATTAATTTCAATAAAAGATGTCACTTTAGTAACGTATTTCAATTAATTCACCTCAATATATATATATATATATATATATATATATATATATATATATATATATATATATAACACCAATATTTGAATTTAAAATTACATCAAATTTAATTGTAGTTATAATAATAATTTTATAACCACAACATATTGCCTTAAAAAAATAATATTCATTTTATCTTTTTTTATTGCAATATTAATTATGGAACCCGGATCATTCACAAGCACTAACATGTCCAAAATAAAAGATAAGTATTAAATTTATCCAAAAGAAACAAAGCCAAAATATGAGATCAAACACCACAAATATACAGGCGCCACAACAAAAGAAACCAAGCATAATTATTAAATTTATACTCGGTCCCACCAAATATGCATATTTTGCAGCACTTGGCCGTGGATTGCCTCTCCTAACATCCAAAGACTGACTTTTTTTCAACTATTAGTCACTAAGGTTTTATGTATATTTGTTGCCACTTGGCCGTTAGTCATCTCGGCTATAAAGATTTGATCAAAGAAAAATGGATCATAGCTATATCTTAGCCCGTATCTAAAGTAACCAACTGAAAGCAAAAAACATCACCGAACCGAATGTCAATATCATCGAATCGAAAATCTTTCTTTCTTTTTTTTTTTAATTGAAACCAAATATTCAGATTTTTTAAAAAAATCATCAAACTGAATTCAAATAAAATTAGAATAATCGTCAAATTTTAATTTATTAAATAAGATAGAAAAATAATTTATCAATAATTTAATATAAAGGATTTTTATATAACTTATTCAAAAAAATTCTTTTATAAAAATCATCACATAAATTGTATTAAATTATCAAAATATAAACAGATGGTTAAATAAAATCTATTATTAACTAATACCTAAATCTATATTAATTAATAGTTTTTTAAAGCCGTATGATTAGTTTTTTAGATTAAAGCCATATGATTAGCTTTTTAAATAATTTTTTTTAAGTGATAAGAATCAGTAAAAAAAACATATTATACATATAATCTAAAATCATCATCAATATATATTATTTTTTTTACGTTTTATATTTTATCTATCACAAAATAAAAATAACTCTAAAATTTCTAAATATTAAACACCTACGTCTTATTAGATATATTAAAATCTAAATTACCAAGAGAATCACTCTTAATAGAACTTAATATTAGGTGACAATTCATAATACATAATTATTCACGCATACTTCCACCGTTGGATCCAACACACTCTTGCATGATCCATCTTATCAGCACCAGGCAGGTGCTTCCCCGTCAAGTAGTTGTACATCCAAGTTAATGCCGTCACCGCCGCCAATTTAAACCCACCTGAGAAAAGGAACCCAGTAATGACCAAGAACACAACTATCCCAGGTGGGACTAAAAAGGACTAGAATGGGAGAGGCCATGATGAGGGCGATCACTGTGCCGGTTAGAGTAAACCCGGATAAGAACAACAACGCTGCACCTAGCGTGGCCGCTGTCAATAACTTCACTGTGGGGTGTGAAGATGAGGGTGGTGTTTTTAAGTGATCAGACATGATGATAAAACTGCGATTGAGCAAAAGAATTGGTAGCTGGTTGATAAGGATGGTATATATAAAGGAGTGAGTGGGGCGATCAGGAATGTGACCTCCTCGTGATGTATACTTGTGGTGTATGGTAAAAGGACAAAGGGTAGTCTACAAGATGCAGACGCGGGGTGCGCGGCGGGGGTTTGGTTGGGCGGGGGTTGCATGGTTAGATAGTTTGGGTCATTTTAGGGTGCCGTTATTTATAATTTTAATCATTAAATCTGCACCATAAAATCCTGATTGTTAGTTTTTTTATTAAAAAAGGAGGTTAATATCGGTATTTTATATAATTATTCTTCAATGCTGTCCGAAGCCTCCCTTATTCTTTCCTCCTTTTTCTTTTTTGGCTCAAAACTCCCTCCTAGTACCTTCTTTCATAACTATTCATCAACGCCCGATATTTCTTTTCTCTATGATCTCCAAACCCATTATTCTTTTGCCTCCAAGCTAATTCTAGAACCAGAGCACCAAGGCTCGAAAAGATACGTAATTTCTAGTAATCTGATTGCTTTTCTCTTCATTTTTTTTGAAATCACATGGTTGGTTTTTTCAGTATTCGAAGTGGATAATAAGATTATCAAAACAATTATTTAAGTCTACTAGAAGTAAATATTATCTATTTAACAGTGCTAAAAAGAATCAATGAATGATTATTTCTAAACCATTCTTTTTTCTTTGATATCTGCCAATAAATTTTTTGTGCAATTACTGTCCTTTAAGTGAGTAAACATACCTATTTACCTGTGACGTCTTTGAGAGAAAGTGCATTTACAAGGTATTATGGATGTCCATTCTTTTTCAGAAGCATATATGATCATAAGAATTCTCCATATTTGTAGCCCGTGGAATGGAGAAGAGCATGCTCGCTAGCCTGGTCACATTCGATCTGACTACCCTGAATATATTACAGGAGAACGACTTGGGGATTATGGCTTTGATATTGCACGTCTGAGACAGGACTCTGTGGCTTTCAGTAGATACTTTAAGTATGTTGCATATATACTGTTGTATTTATTTATTATTGAGCGATTCATGTTTATCATGATCTTCCCAGTTAATAATACAATGATAATAAGTTTTTTTTTTTTTTTGTTTTGGTAACTCGTAACAGGAGTACAGGACTATGGGTAAAGCATTGCTGTGTGTGTATACCTATAATGAATAATAACTATTCCATTAATTTCATAAATCATTGAATATTGTAGTCTGCAAATCCATAAATGTTTTAAAGGTGTATCTGTTTTTTTTTTTTTTTTCCTGCGTGTGGCTTGTTGTCCAATTCTTTGCAGTGTGCTGTCTATATTTAATTTCTTCTAAGTGTTGTAGTGCCAAGTTGAACATATTCATGATTCCTGAGGATTTAGTATAAGAACAATAATTCTATCTAGATAACCATGAATGAATCGCAAATTCTGAATTGGATGCTTTTGTGCAGCTTTGAAATACTTCATGCCCGTTGGGCTATGCTTGTTGCCCTTGGTGCTCAGGTTTTAGAATTAGCTTGGAGGCAAAAGAATAATGAGTTTGTAGATAATAGAGAAAAAAAATGTCGGGCGTTGATGAATAGTTATGGAAGAGGGGAGAGTTTTGAGCTAAAGACGAAGAAGAAGAAGGAAAGAATGAGGGAGGCTTCGGACAATACTGAAAAACAACATTCTAAAATGCTGATATTAACCTCCCTTGTTTAATAAAAAAAAAAATTAACGATTAAAATTAAATAGTGCAAATCTAATGGTTAAAATTATAAAATAGTAGGGTGTCGTAGCATCCTAAAATGACGCGACAGTTTAATTTGTGGGTGACACACACGTGACTGTCCACAAATGGGATGAGCATAAAAAGGTTATGGAAAAGATTACTACGAAACAAACAACGAAAATTATTATTTCTTCGAAAACACAGGCAAGAACAAATGTGTTCCTTGACTGTAGGACTAAAGATCTATTTGGTTTATCGGTGATAATTATCAATATGCAATTAGCGATCTCCGATTAGCAATTAATTATGAGTAATTAATAAATGAAATTTAATAATTTAGTCATTTAAAATATTATTAGATTATAAAAATAATAAAAGAATAAATACTTTATATTTAAAATAATTTATATAAAATAAATTAATATAATAATAATAAATAATGAAAAATAAAGTTAATATTAGTAAAACAATTTAAACTCCAACTTTTATATTTTAAATGCTAGAAAAACTAAATTTTAAGGTTTAATTATGTTTTAAAACATTTAATGTTAATTTTTAAATTGAAATAGTAAATATTGACATTTACCAGTGTTAATTTTTTAAATTAAAATATTAAATATTGACATTTATCAAACTATTTTTTTCAACGTTTGAGCACTTAATTGTCAAATATTAATAAACGAATGTCAAATCAAACAAACACTTTTAAAAATGATTATGTAGAATTTTTAATTTTAATAAATTAAAATTAAAATTGACATTGAAATTGAAAAATTATTGAACAAATATTACCATATAAATTTGAATGATTGTTTTCCCTATTTGGAGTTCTTGCGAGGTTTTTTTTTTTTTTTTGGGTTAAAATTATGTGTTTATGATTTGAAAAAGAGAAAATATAAATGAATCTTTATACATTATAATTTTTTCAAAAAATAATTAATATTAAATTTTAATTTTTACATTATAATATTGATACTATATTATTAAATTATTAGTCAATTATAAAGTACAAATGCGTTTGAATTATTGGATCAAGTAATTAAGAATATACTTTTATAATTCATTGCAAATGTTAAATTAAATACACCTTTCATTTAGTAGTTTTCTTAAAAATTATTTCAAATGAAAGGTGTATATATAAAAAAAAAAGATATGTACAAAAATATCTAATTAGGAATACCTAATTACAATTTTATGTTAACTAATCTTTTTTTCTAAATAAAACTTATTCTTAATATATTTTTTTCAATATACGCCCCAAACTACTTGCCTTAAACAATCTCATTAGATCTCAAAAAATCAATAACAAATATGAGAAAAAAATGCTAAAAATTATTCACAATTTTAATAGATCAAATTCAACAAAAAACATTTCAAATCAATATTCATTTACTATTTTTTTATCGATGTAATAGAAAAACATATCTTCACAATTATTCTTCCAACTGCATCTTAAGTTCATTAAATATTATGATAAATTTGTTTTAGAAAAAGAGAGTTTTTCATTATATATATTTCTCACTTTAAAAACAGATTTAATATGAATTTGTATACTTGTTTTATTATTTATAATAAAAAATCATGAGTTTTGATGTATTGTGGATGAAAATCAGTTAAAAATGAATATATTTGAGTTCAAAACTAGTTAAAATAAAGAAAAACTTGAGTTGTTAGAGGTTGAAAATGATATTTATGTTAAATTTTTCTTACACTGTAAAATATTTATAAATTATTTATTACATTTTTTTTGGTTTATCACTGATAAATTTTCATACACCGTAAAATATTTACAAATGATTTATTGTTGGTTATTTTTGGTTTATCACTAATTTATAAATGATTTATTACTGGTTCATAAATGATTTATTTTAGATTCACTTTTAAGATAATGTTTCATTTAGTTCTTCTAACATCATAAAACATTTATAAATGGTTCATTACTGATATATGTTGATTTATTATTAGTTTACAAATATTTTTTTATAACAACATCACGTAATATATATTTGTACACAGTAAAATATTTGATTTTTTATTTTATTTACTTTTATTTTAGGTTTACTAGTTCAAAATTTTTAAAAATTAAGCACAAAAAATGGTTTCCAAAAAATTATTTATTTTATGTTTATTTTCAGTTTATGCAATCATCGATAAATAAAAATAATAATTACAACATAGATATCTTCTTCAATCTCTAATAAATATAATTTTTGTGTTTTTTATAATTGATTTTTAACTCAAAAATATTTATTAATTATTTTTCATTTAAAATACATAAAAATTTATGATTTTTTATTTTAAACAACAGAAATAATGATTAAATTTTAGAAACAAAAACAAAAACTCAAATGCATATTCATTTTTTTACTATTTTTTAGAAAGAAAAAGAAAAAGGGAGTTTTTCTTTTGTATATGCAATCGTCATCTTTTTCTTCTTCGTTCTTCTTTTTCTTCTTTTTTTCTTTATGGTTTGATATAATTGCAGTATCAATATAATTTTATTTAAGTGGTAGTGATTAAAAAAATGAAAAACTAAAAACAACGTAAAAAATAAAAAGTAATATATCATATTATTTTTTATAAAATATGAGATATAAATGTCTTTAAAAAATAAAAAATAAATAAATAACAATGTAACATATTTTCCAAAAAAACGAAGAAGCAGAAGCCCAGTTTTATTACCACAGAATTCTTGGGTCTGACTGTCCCTAATCTCAAATAAAATACACCAATTGCTTTGCAGGCCGTAATTTGAAAAGCCCGATAATGTACCATCCTCCCAACCGGCCCATCAACAAAAACGGGTGACCCACCAACTAAAGACGCTCCTCTTGGGAAAAGGACAAAAATAAATTTAAAAAAACGATTCGGAGTACAATGAGGAAGGCCGTACAAACTCGACCGTTGCAATAAAGCGTTTATTGAAGGATCGCCAGTTTTCTTCCTTTCCTTGTTCTCGTCCTCGATTCTTACTTTCTCTCTGTAAAATTTCCCTTTCTCTCTCTTTCTCTCTCTCTCTCTTTCCTGCCTTTCTATCTAATGGCAATCGCCACCGAGACAAAACCTCAAGATAAGGTAAATGTGACGTATACAACTCTTATTCGTATTCATATTTTGAATCTTAGGATTTTTTTTCATCATTATTTTCTTTATTTTTTGTGTTTGTTTCTGGAGAAAGAAAGAAAGAAATAAAATGCGTTGCAATTTATGGGGTTTTAGAACCAATCTGGTTGCAATGTAACATTTTTTTTAATATGATCCCAATTTGATTCCAAATTTAAGAGATAGGGATTAGGGTTTTTACTTAACCATGTGAATTTGGAATTATTTGGAATAGGTGTTTAGCATTTCAATTATTCAGCATATTGTTTTTGTGTTAAAAAAGTTTCTTTTTTTTTTAAGGGAAAAAAACGAAATGGTACTTATGTTTTATGCTTGATTTATTGCAGCAGCCTGGTTCAGAGGTGGCAGTGGCCGAGAAAAGAAGATGGACGCTTAATGATTTCGATATTGGAAAGCCTCTTGGGAGAGGGAAGTTTGGTCATGTCTACCTAGCAAGAGAGAAGAGGGTTAGTTTTATAAATAACTTAATACCATTTCTTAATTATCATTGTTGGTGTTATTATTGCCTTCGACTTGGCTGTGAATCTCTATTTGTTTTATTTACATCCATCTTTGCAGAGTTTTTGTATGGGTTATTTATTTATTTATTTATTTTTTTAAATATTGAAAGTTTGCCTAACCAATTGGATGTTTGTGCCTTGTGAATCAGAGCAATCATATTGTAGCTCTGAAGGTGCTCTTTAAGAGCCAGTTGCAGCAGTCACAAGTTGAACATCAACTCCGTCGGGAAGTTGAAATTCAAAGTCATCTTAGACATCCCAATATATTGCGTCTTTATGGTTACTTTTACGATCAGGTAATTTTTGTAGGATCCTTGTGTTTACCATTGTCTTTAATAAGCATCGGAGAACTGTTTGAAAATTATATTAACATGCTATTCTGATTATCATTTCTGCAGAAACGAGTTTACTTAATATTAGAATATGCGGCAAAGGGTGAACTATATAAAGAATTGCAGAAGTGTAAATACTTTAGTGAAAGACGTGCTGCTACTGTGAGTTTCAGTTTAAATTTCGTACAAACAATACACCTGATTTTGGTCTTTCTTGTTATTTCATTACCAACTAAGCAAACCTTTGTTGCGTGTGTGGGAATCATATTTAACAGTAGCATGTTCCCAATTGAGTGTCATATTTAACAGTAGCGCTTGGTAACAGATGAGGGCTCATCTACGTTTCTCCTGTGCTCATTGCAAGCTTGAAATTTACCTTGTTGTGCATATACTGATTACAAGTTTTGGTGTTCCTGCATGTTGTGAATGTGGCAGTATGTTGCATCGTTAGCTCGGGCACTGATTTATTGTCATGTCAAGCATGTAATTCACAGAGACATCAAACCGGAAAATCTTTTGATTGGTGTACAGGTGCTGCCAGACATCCTCTACCCACAGTTTAAGTGAACTTGATTGATAAATTTGTCATGTGATTATAATGTGAATCTTGGTTTCTTTCTCAGGGTGAGCTCAAGATTGCAGATTTTGGTTGGTCCGTGCATACATTCAATCGCAGAAGGACAATGTGCGGTACATTGGATTACCTGCCTCCTGAGATGGGTATGTAGATGTACTATGAATGGGACTAGGGAGTTCCTGTCACTTGCTTCGATTTGTTTCTAGCACACCATTTAGGGATATCCGCCTGATGTTTTTGTTGATGGTGCAGTTGAAAGTGTAGAGCACGATGCTAGTGTTGATATCTGGAGCCTTGGTGTTTTGTGTTATGAGTTTCTATATGGAGTTCCTCCTTTTGAGGCCAAGGAACATTCAGACACGTATAAAAGGTAAAGCATCAAATGAATAATGGAAGTAACTTGCAGTATGTGTATTTCCTTGTACTTTCTTCTTTTGCCAGCACAGATTTTCTTGAAATTTCCTTGCATATTTATTATGTGGCATTTGGTGATCAGAGGGGAAGTATAAATTTACCAATGGTCATTGTTGACGTGTGCATTTACTGTGGACAGGATTGTGCAAGTAGACCTGAAGTTCCCTCCTAAACCCATTGTTTCTTCTACTGCAAAGGACCTTATTAGTCAGGTGAAAATCTCTTTTGAAGCTCTAAAACCCACATCAGCTATCATTTTCACAAGTTTTCACAATAGGGTGATGTCTAAAGTTGAAATGTGCTCTCTTTAAAATAGATGCTTGTCAAGGATTCTTCACAGCGCGTGCCATTGCATAAACTTCTAGAGCATCCTTGGATTGTCCAGAATGCCGATCCCTCTGGCGTCTATAAGAGTTGATTTGCCTAGTCAAATGTCATTTTTATTAACCATGGTCAAAGATTTTAAGGGGAAACCTCGCAAGAACTTTGTGGTTGGATTGTGAAGAACTGGGGATTTCTTGCATGTGCTAGACATTTGTCTCATATCATGTCTTGAGGGTTTGTATAATTTGAAACCATTCCTTTGTTGTTGAATTATTTTATCAATTTATTTGTATGTTGAATTCATTTGGAATATCCCAATGCCAAGTGAAAGCATTTGTCCTTTTAATAGTTTCTTCATTCCGACAAGACTTTTAAGTGCCAGCATAACCACAAAATTAGTTATAGATCAATCCTAGAGGTGGGACCGGACTCAGATCAGATCCAATCAGGGGCGAATTCGAAATGACTTGAAAATTTTTTACGTTAGATTGGATTGGGTAAATGTCAACTCAATGGATTGGATCAAAATTGACTCAGATGGATCAATCCATGACTTAATCTAATTTATTTGATGACAATAGAAAAAGAAATTTTATTATTAAATATACAAAAGGTAGAATAATTAAAATAAAATAAAAAATTTATTTCAAAAATATGAGATTATTTAATTAAATTTATAAATTTAGTAAGAATAAAAATTTTTCATTGTAATAAAAAAATTGTCATAATTTTTTGAGTTATTTAATATAATGACTTCTTCTTATATATAATTTGGTGGCACTATATTATGACAATATTATGGTGAAAGAATATATATATATATATATATATTCTTAAAAATGCGTGATAAAACAAGTATGATATTTGCAAAACTTAAAAGCATTTATCAAACATTATATTAATATCTATAAAAGAAATTCGTAAAATTAATTATAATTAATTATTAAAATAAATTAAATTGTATTTTTTTTTTCAAATTTATCAAATTGTCTACCGTGTAACATATACGAAAAAAGCATATATTTGATATTTTTATTTTTTTTGTTGTACTCGATTTGATATCTGACATGCATTGAACGAGTTGATAGCCAACACGTATCATATTGAATAGGTGTCCCACACTACATACTGTCCCTCGAAAGAGTGTCATGCATCATAGTCTGATGGATCACAAGGTTATCTCGCATACTCTGTTTGAGTTCATTATAATGGGTACTTCTAGGTATTAAATATATACATTTAAAAATTTTATAATTGCTGCAAGAATTTGTAATCTATCAATTAAATAAATATGGATAATAAATCCTTAAACATTTATCGTTAGTCAGCAAAGGTCGTGCCGAATGTGAGACTCGCTCTTCAACAATATATTTTTCATCAGTACAAGCTTCAGACTCGACAAACCAGAAACAGAGTTTCTAACATTCAACTAAACGAAAAAATTAATCAAATAAGTTGTAGCTGGTTCAGCATATCCAAGACATTGGGAACAAACTTTAGTCAAATATATTTCTCAAGAACTTGTTTTCCTCTTAAAGTAGAGATCTGAAATATTTGTACTTCTGTGACCGGAAAACTATCTTACAGCTGACTCTGCTGATTAGAACACGGGTATTACAACTGGTTTGCATCTTTCGAATTATCTCCATCCAACAGCTGGGTTGACGTTTTTTTCATGTTTAGGCCCCAAGAAACTTGGCTGGTGGGTTGAAGATAGGAGTCTTGCCCACATCCTGTCAGTAATGACAACTTTGTTCTGCTTCTCAGTGATTCTCTGGAAAAGAAAATTCAATAAAAGCATCAAAGTTAAGCACTGGGTTGAAACCATGATGAACATGTTGCAAAAAATGCAATTTCTCTGAAGGAAATGGCCCTGCCTAAATATCCTCGAACTAAATTCTGACTTCATGTATCATGTTTACTATTTTGTTAGCAGTAGTAACCCTCCTAAGAATCCATAACTTCAGTTTTTTCAGTCCCTGTTAAGGAAATGCCTGTTCATGAATAACTTGCAACTTTTTTATATCAACTATTTGCTAAGCAATTGTATATGTTATCAACTATTTACAAGCGGATGCAAACTTAGTTCTCAAACTCAAAAAAGTAAATGAACCAAGATTGAATAAGATCAAACATCGGCTGCTAGGACTTGCAAACAAACGTAACTTCACTAGTTCATAGTATGAATTGGTTACTGAGAAGACCAGTTCAGTTGATGTCCGGTAGTAGGATGGAAATGAACAGACCTAATTGAGGCATAAGTTGGCAGTACTTAAAACGTAGAAAATTCAGGTGCAAATGGGGTGTAATGGTCAAACAGCATGAATGCACAGGCAATATTGATTTGGTGGAAAATATGATAAGCACATTACCATGGCAGGCATCTCATTCCACCAACATTAGATATAAGATATATTTTGGGTTATAGAGGAAAATACATTGAAAGGAATGTAAGCATGTCGGCCATTGACAAGTCCAACTGTAAAGCCTGTATATCCAGCCATTGCTCCATGGACAACACTATGAGCAAGGAGAGTGCAGTAGACATTATCAGATGCATTGCTTGGAATTGCACGAATCATGTACGTAGGATCTGCCAGATGGTTAGATCTGTCATTCACATATGCACAATTCAAGTGGAACGATAACAAACAAAAACGATGACAAACCCAAGGCTTGTACCAATATACTTGAGAGTGATGTTCATTTTACGTTCCTGTGCAAAATGTTCCTACAACAGAAGGGGGGAAAAAAAAGGCTGCAAATTAGACAACATAAATTTCTTGTGAAGCATATTAATTCTTTTTTGGTGCACTGGAGTTCAAAAGCCATATATAATTTACAGGACATTTTTATGTCATAACTTTCACCCGATAGTTTAAAATGTCCAAATCTCATTCAGATTTGCATAGCACAGAAAAAAAAAAATAAAGTGAGAAATCTGTAAATTATAATACCTTGATCCTCTGAGATATCCATAACCCAACATCCTGAAGCAGCTTATTTCCTGAAGCATCTTGCTGATCCAAGGATTGCAGGCTCTTCGAAACAAGATCCTGTCCTGCTCCCTCAGCAATAACAACAACCATGTGTCCATTTTCTTTAAGTCGTTTTTCAATGAACGCAAAAAGGCCACCTCGCCCTTCAAGATAGAAGGGTGATTCTGGAATCAAACAACAATCCACATCCCGGCTGGCAAGAGTAGCATACATTGCAATGAAACCTGCACATGTAATAATTCCCATTACACTGTAGACAACTTTATAAGGGTAGTATAGAAATCATGACTAGTAAAACCATACACAGAGGTGTATAATGTGAACAGATTTTCAGAGTGCACAATCTGTCTATCGCTAACTTACCACTATATCGGCCCATTAGCTTCACAACACCGATACCATTCTCAGTACTTTCAGCCTCAACATGTGCTGCATTAATTGCACGTTGAGCCTCCTCAACCGCAGTGTCAAAACCAAAGGACTTGTCAATAACCTGAATCAACATAAGGAAACTTAAATGGTTACCGTAGGAGAATGGTAGGAAAATAATTAAAAAGCCATGAGAAGAAAAACACTTGATAACTGGAATATCATTATCAATGGTTTTTGGAATTCCAGCAACTGCAACTTTTAGGCCACGTCTTCGGATTTCCTGAGGAATAAGAACCATGCTGTTTTAGAATTGACGAGTTCGTAATAGCTTTCAAATGAATAAGGAAATCTACAGAACTGACAGGTGAAAGCAATATCATTGACATAAAAGAAAGAGAAATATTCAAATATGTGTCATACAGCTCAAGAACATTTCAGTAAGCATCAGATATGACCAACAAATCTTCAGAAGCTCCCTTATCTTGAAGTAGTGATATTTGGGCCAAATATGGAGAGAATAAGTTTATGACAAAGTGCTAAAAATCAAACCACCAAAGAAGGAATGCAACATTGAAGTAATTGGTAAACCATGAAAACAATAGCGAAAGAACATGTATACATATACTTTCAGCTAAGATTGACTGAGCTAGGCAAAGATGTTAAGAGGAGGGGGAAAAATAAATAAGGGTTTATTTTTAAACATATTGGTGCACACTTAAAATTCTGAACACTTCTATTTAAGATAGCTATAATCCTTCAACCACATGAGTGAATCATTTTTTTATGCTATACACAGCTATTGTTATATCATGTTCGATGTCATCTCTAGAGGATGCAAATGCACTTATACTTTCACCAGTGCTTTATATGAAAGCTACCTCATAAACAACTGCTGCTCCCTTTTGTGTTCCATCACCTCCAATTATGTATACCTGGATTATTACAGGGGATAATCAGCCCCTACACATGGAATTCATGTGCCATAACCAAAAACAAATGGAATTTAAATTCACAAACAATCCAAATTTTGTATGAAAATTTTAAAGAAAATGTCTTAACACATGGAGACCTGATTAATCCCACGATCCTGAATGCTGTCGACTATCTTTGTCGTATCATGGCCACCTCGTGACGTCCCAAGAATAGTGCCACCCCGTTTATGAATGTCATTGACAACCTTAGGAGTCAAAGAAATTGTATTTTTGGAATAGAAACCCCTATAGCCTCCCTATAATATACAATTATATCAACAAATTGTGCCAATGAGACCTCCAAAATGTGAAGTGCAAATCTTAATTTTCAAAGATATGCTTTAAAAGCCAATAATTCTTCATAAGAACTGAAATTGCCAGAACACTATGGAAAAGGGGGATTATGCATGCCATTCCTGGAGTAGTCAAATTCTAAATTCAGGATAAGCAACATATTTGAATGTACAACTGTAATCCATAAAGGAAAAGCCATGAGATACAAAGAACAAGAAAGAACATTGAAATAATTGGATAGCAAACGGTAATTGCCATATTAAATTTGAAGATATTAGAACAGGGATCACTCACATCAATTCCAAGAACTTTGCTAACACCATACATATGATAGAGGCCACAAACAATCTCCCTGATTACTGTGTTGAGCCCAGGACATAGGCCACCACATGTTACGATACATGCATGCACTTCATCAGACTTAAAATACACCTGAGCAGGACAACAAGCACAGACCAGCAAGCAAGTAAGAACTAGAATGAGCGGTTGAGCACAATGCCAATAGCGAACTTATTACAATATAATCAGTTGACCATATTCAGACACCACGACAGTAGATATACCTTCTGGCGAGGTCCTGCGCGGCGAAAGTGTGTCCCTCTTGGACCATTCTCGTGAACAACAATCTACGGATCACAAAAGGCAACTAAATGCATCACCCAACAAACCCTTATTAAATAAAGGTGCAAGTGTGAAACAAACTTCTATGAATCAGGAATGGATTTTTTTAAATAAAATTAGTCTTTGAACAATTCTTTCAATGTTCAAGCAGTCAGTTCAAGGATTCCATAGCCAACCCATTAAAAAGAAAAATGAAAACAAAACTATCAACCTATAAAACGAATCTTGACTAATGAAATAGAAAGAACAGAACTAAGTAACCAACCTTCTTGGCAACAGTATCATCCACATCAACAAAGTACTGCCTGAAATCAAATTAAAATCCCAACAGATAAATCAACGTTTTTGAACAAAAGCAACGAAGAAAAAATAAAGGTATCTTTTTTTTTTCCCCGCTTACTTGACTGCTGAATAGGCAGGATTGTCTTGTAATGGATTTGGGTATGTCTGCCGCACAAACATCAAACAGAAAGATTATCTTGTTTCTTTTTCTTTTTTGTTTTTTTTTTTTAAAAAAACATACAATTGATGCATTGACAAGAACAACAAAGGCTTCAAGAATACATAGTGATCCGTTAGAAAGAAAGCAGCTAAATATATACACAAGCACACTACTGGTATCCATCCATACATATAAAGAGATACAAAAAAGAAGAAAGGAGGAGCGTTTACAGGTAGATGATGAATATAATCTGTGAAGTGAGGCACATCTTCAAGAACATAACCACCTTGCCCGTTCATAATCTTCATTTGGGTATCGCCGGAACTGCACATCTCGACAATAACGTCCATCGCCAGTTTGCTTTGAATGAAGAGGCAGAAGAAAAGAAGAAGAAGAAGAAATGGTAAGATAGTAAGAATGGGTACGCTGCGCCTATGCTATGCTGCTTGCTTCTATTTGCTAGGCCTGGCCACGTTTAAGGAGAAAGCTTCGACACGTGCGTATGGGGTGAGGAGTTTGAAACGATGTCGTTTTGTGGGCAATGTGAGGTGATATAGGAAAAACAGGTGGCGAGGATTTAGCGATGTTAGGCCGCTGGTTTCCGAATTGCCTGGTTTTAGACTGAGTTGCCACTGGAAAAGCGAAATTGGTTCCCTTTCCTCTTATACGATGTGCTCGTTTCCCATGGGCTTTAGCTTTAGCCCATTTAGTGGTTAGAAAAAGCAAGGTGATTGGTGTCGTCCTATAGAGCTCTCGCATCTGGAACATATTTAGTTTTTTCTTTATTAAATATAAAATTTATTGATTTTGTATTCAATTTTTGTATATATTTTAATCAAATTTTATATTTTTGTATTCATTTTCTATATATTCAAAAAAAAAAATTTAATAAGCTAAACATACTCTGATGATTACAATAATTATAATAGACCGTATTTTATTTATTGTTTAAACAATTTTTTTTCACTTTAAATATAAAGTTTGTTCATTTTTTTTATAAAATTTTAAAAAATTCTATAAATTTTGTATATATAACATTTTTCATTTTACATAAAAAATTTATTCAAATTTTATATACACTTAATAAATTTTATTTTTTATTTGTTCAAAAATAAAAAAAAACCATAGCATCCAAATTATTTGAGGAAAAAAAGAAAAAAAAAATTGTAGGACCCAAAATACTCAAATATTTTTATTTATTTTTAACAGAATTTAAAGAAAAAAAGAAAAAAATATTTGAATAAATTCTATTTTTATTTGAAAAAAACTTAGCATTCAAGTCACTTAAATATTTTGTTCTTTTTTATGTATAAAATTAAAAAAAAAAAAAAGAAAAAATATTTGAATGAATTAAAGAACAAATGAAAAAAGAATATGCCATTAAAACACCAATTCAATATAAAAAAGAAAAAAATATATATTTCACCTAAGGACAAACGTGGCCTTAGATGCGATATTACATTTTTCCTTATTATTGGTCATTGCTTTATCGGCCTCCGAATATGCCTTCAGGATGACACACATAACTGAGGCCAATGCTGCGCACTAGCTCTAAATCAATCACAAATACATGGAAAAAGCTTTCATTGTTAGCATTTTCTAGGGGAAAGCAAAGAGAGGACAAAAGGCATGGAAGATGAAAACTGCAATCACAAGCACATATATGGTCATTCAGCAATGTCACATTGTTTTGCACTTGCAAAAAATAATAATAAGTTACAATTCAAGCACCAAGTTGTCATGCATTCTTCTGTTTAGAAGAAAACTATATGGCACCCTCTGAGGCAGATTTATAATTGCAGTGGCAGATTTATAATAGCAGTGGCCTTACTTTCAAACTTCTTTGAATCTATCACATAAGCCTTCATTAAAAAAAAAAACAAAAAAGTACCCTAATAAAAATTTAGGAACTCAATGAACCCCAAAAAAAAAAAACAAAAAGGCCTAATTCCCACACATGATAATGTGATATTAGGCATTGATACTTGGGATATATAAATGTGGATTAATAAATTCAAAAATAACGAACCCAGATTTCTATGCACAATCAAATTAACCAACTGAAGTTTAGCTAATGGAGAGATTAATAAGATATGAGCTTAATTTCACTGCCTGAGACATATCCCTCTCTTCATTATGAACAAAAGTGATAATCCAGCCATCGTCTTCTTCAGCACCTCCCACTGCGGAAAACACATTTTCTGCAAATTTATGGTACTCTATTTTTATCGGTTGCTGATAATTGCCCTCTACCTGTTCATCAAAGCATAATTTAGCTATCCCTCCATACTTTTCCGACACCTGAGGGGGAAAAAGCCAACTAATGAGCTTTTTTTTATTAAAAAGAAATCATAATATTATATAAATTTTGAGATAATATCCTACAAATTCATTGATATAAGGAATGAGTCTTTAAATAAATAAAGTGATATATATATATATTCAAACTATTCATCCACTTAATAAATAAATCATTTAATGCATTTAGTGAACAATAATAAAATTTTTTAATGTACTAGACTGATATAAAAATATATATTTAAAATCATTTGAAAATAAAATTAAGTATGAATTAGATTATGATATCTTATCATTGAAAAAAAAATGATTTAACCCTTCTCTCTATGTGTATGTGTCATCTAAAAAGTAAATTATAGCAAGTGGATAATATAAAAGACTCCAACTACGAGATATTGGACAGTTTAATTTAATATTATTATTGGCAAACTTTTTCTATTATTGACTTTTGTACCTAAACTTTCTAAAATGGTGAATTATATAAAAAATTGATCAAAACTTATATCGATTAAATTCATAATTAAAATTAAGATGAAACACATATTGTTTATTAAAATTACTCTTATATGATTATCATATATATTATAAAAATATTTATAAGATCTAAAATCAATTGAAATTTTTAATAGAAAAGGAAATTAATTTATTTTTAAGTTTTTCAAAATTATTTAAAAATTTGTTACCAATAAAAACTTAACTTTACATTTTTATTTTAAGTTTGAGCTAAAAAGTGTTTGAAAATAAAGAATATAATGTCTTTCAAGTAAAAATGATAATAATTTTAAAAAATAAAATAAATATCTCACTTTAATTTTAACTATGAGTATAATAGTTAAAAGTTTAAGTAATTTTAAATATAATTAACTATTTTTTAAAAAAATTTGAATAGAATGATAAAAACTAAAAAGAATTGATTTTTATTTTATATCATGTGCAGTTAATATTACTATATGATACAGCCACCAGCCACATCCATCTTATTATTCCTATCATCCCATGGGCGCCACCATTATCTCGTATCATTGACCTTTGTTTTTTAGTAATAGAAGCACTTAGGCATTAAAGATCGAATCAAGCCAAAAAAAAAAGGATCAGATCGAATAGATTAACAGCTGTATAGTTGTCCAATTGTCTTAACTAAAGAAACTCTGGAAAGTTAATCGATTAGCATAAAAAAGAGAGGAGCCAACTTAATCAAATATATAAAATTAGGATTAATTAGAAAATACAACTTGAGGTTTTTAAATAATATATGCACTTTGGTTTCTACTCTTTATTTATTAATCAATCAATCCTATTTTTGTACTTCATGTTAATTTTTTATAATAAAATATTATATATTCAAAATAAAAATGTCTTCAAAACTTTAAGAATCACTATTCTATCTTTTTATCTTTTAAATTTTGAAATTAATTTTAATGTATACATTTATCAAAACTAACTTTTAAAGATAAATTTAAAAACATATGTTTATCAATTCTTTTTTTTTTTTTTTCAAGATAACAATATGTGTAACTTGAATCTTATTTAGTTAAGATAAAACCTTTTTTTTTAATCAATGTGATATTTACGCACATTTAAATAATTTTTAAATGAGAAAAAATTAGGAATTATTTTTAATCTATATAAGAATTAAATATATTTAAAGCTTATAAAATTAAATTAAATTATTGATTCCATAAATGTTTCTAACTCTTTTATTTATATGAATTTACAGATATTAATTTTATATAATTGATTTTTTAAAATTATGAAAATATTTATAAAATCATTTTTAATGAATGATCTCAAAAAATTTTATGTCATATATGAAATATTTTTATATTATTAATTAAAATTAAAATTTGTTTTATTTATACATTACAAATTGACTAACTAATATTAAAATTGAATGTGGAATAATTGATTTAATAAAAAATATAAAAATTAAATATTTTATAATTATTTTAATATTAATTATTATCAATATATATTAAAAAGAAAAATAAATTTCAGAAAAATTAGAAAAATAAAATAATAATCATAAGAAATTATATATATATATAATTTAGTATTTTGTTAATGGTACCCTTGATTTTAAAACATGAATTTTCCCTCCCCATTTTAATTTTTGACTTTTAAATAAACTATTCTAATTAGTCCTTAAAGTTTTAATAATTTAATTTGACTCGTAGCATCTAAATTGTTATATTAGAAGTGGCAATGGTAAATTTGGATTTTAGATCAAATTTGAATTAGACTTTTTTAATTAAATTTTTAGTTGGATTAGATTCGATCACTTTTGAATTGCTACTTGAATCAAATTATCAATCAAATGATATACAAGAATTTAAGGTATTTTCAGATTTTTTTTCAAATTTTAGTTAAGATCATAATATTAATTTTTAAATAAATAAAATATTATTTTAATTTTTATATTTTAATGATTTATATTAAATAAAATTTGAATCAATTCGAGCCGAGTTAATCAGTTCAATTTGAATTGAACAATAAATTAAATTTGACCTAGAAATTTTTATATATAATCTCAAATTCGAATTATTTCAAATTTTTTTTTGAGTCAAATCAAATTCAAATAATCTTTTTCCTAATAAGATTAAAAATAACACCTTTATACACACTTGCTGAAATTTCTTTTATTGGTGAATAATATTTTTAAAACCAGATCAATCAGTGAATCGATTGAGTAACTAATTCGTTATTTGACTGGTCTGATTAATTAGATTAATATAATTTAATTGATTCAATAATAAATAAAATTAAAAAAATGTTTTTAAAATAGCTTTTAAAAAATATTAAAATATATAAATATAATTATAATGATTAAAAATAAAAAATAATATTAAAAATCAATCTAAGTCAAAACAAACAAGTTAGTGATTTGATTTTTAATTTTTTTTTATTCAACCGACCTGTTCGGCTAAACATTGATATTGAATAACAAAGTGATATAGCACCTTTGTCACTATTTTGTAGTGTATATAATTAGAAATTGAAATATTGAAATTTTCTTTTTTTCAATTATTTTCATGGGAAATGTTATTATATACACTACTTACAAAATCTGAGATAATTGAATTTTCTAAAAAAAAGAAAATTAATTTACATAATTATATGATGTTGTCAAGTTTGGCAATGAAATTGGTATGAAAGCTCGGTGAAAACCATATGGGACTCTGTAAGGCAATGTGATTTTGGCAACTGGTTCATTGGTAAAGTTTTTTGCGTCAATTATACAAGCCTGCAAAAGGGGAAATTAATATGGAATTAACAAATAAATTATAAGTATTTAATGGTATGACTAATTTTCGATATCATCAACTAAAAGAAGGCCAATTATATACTTACTTTAGAGATATTAGTATCTTCATTATGAACAAGAGTGATAATCCAACCATCATCTTCCTGAACACTTCCTTCTTTAGGAACAAAAGCAGCTCCGGTGCAGAAGGTGTTCTTCTCCAATTTATGGTATTCAACCTTTATTAATTCATCAAAATGGTTCTCTTTCTGCCTCACAAAATTGATTAAAATTCAGTCAAGACCATATACTGATAATCTTTTTACGTACATTGAAATTTCTTAAATAAAAAAAAATATGACTCCTAACTTCTTGCATTACAAGACATGCACTTTGTCACTAAACTATTAATCCAATAAAAAATCAAGTATATAAGAAGTAAATAAGAAAATTAGATATTTCAATTTAGAAATGTGAGTTACCAAGTATAATTTAGCTAGACCTCCAAATTTTGCCATTCCTGAAATTTAAAAAAAAAAAAATTCAATCAATTTCAAGTAACACTTACAAGCTGTCAAGATTATTATTAATAGAGAACCAGTAACAGGAGTGAAACAAGCCAAGCCAATAGGATTACCCAACGCATCAGGTTTAATCCATAATAAATTATCACCTGAATTAGAGCTGGCTTCAGAGTCAACAACTTGAATGTAGCCATATTTATTGTTAACGCCAGTAAAGTGTCCATTGATAATTGGAAAATCCATGGAGTATTCAGTTCCAGTGATATATCGTTCCCCAACTTGTCCAGTTTGCAAATTTAATCTCCATTCATAGCAGCGACTAAATAATAATCCATCTTCAGGATTATTAGTTTTTTATTCTATATGCTTAAACCCTCTTGAAAACCACTCAAATTTATTCAAGCCCATATCTGGTCCTGGTATCACTGAATCAAGAGCTCTACATCCCCACACTACAACCTGTACGTTCATCCTCAATCATATGAATATCAGAACAACTTTAACAAGAATGAAGAAGTTTTTGCTTAGTTCAAAATATATTTTTCTAGAAATTTTTTCATGAAAAATTAGTCAAGTAAAATATTTTTTTTATCAAAGAAAAATTAAATCATTTTCAAATAATATGAACTTTTTTAAATTTCAAATTCTAACAAAATTAACTAATTTATAATTAATCATATAAATATATGGAATAAATTTAACAATTATTATCAATTATCTTTGACCGTCAACAATCATCATCATCATAATCATTGATGATGTTCATTACTGGTAACAACCAAAATTTATCATTTTTATATATTCTTATATTCAAATGATAAATATATTAAATTTTTATAGCACAATATCTTATATTATAACCTGGAAAAATTAGTTTTTTTTTCAGTGTACTCAAATTTCATAAAATAATTTTCCATTTATTTTTAAGTTTTACAATTAAAAAAACAGAAAATAAGTTATTATCTCAAAAAAAAAAAGATATATAAGTAATTTTTAAGTGAAACAAACAGAACCTATATGGATATTTTTCCCCAAACGTATATGGTCACCTCATTTCCATCTTCGAAACAATTGAGGATGTGAAATGTGCAATTGGGTTCCACCTGAAACCACTGGATTGAGTCTGCATTACCGTAGCGAGGCATTACACCAATCCTTGCATAATCTTCCTTGTTATACTGTATTAACCTACGTGTAATAATAAACTGGTCGTTTCTGCTTTTCTTGTATATAATAATCTGCACAAATAGCAGAAATTTTATATATATATATATATATATATATATATATATATATATATATATATATATATATATACACTCACGGGCCACCTCTAAAGAGCCGGTGTATGTCCATTATTAGTGGAAAATCCACGATCACATTATACCTGACAATTAAACGTAGAACAATATTTTTTTTTGTCAGAGTACAAAAAATCAAATCAATTCTGCATGGCCACATCCAAGTAGCTAGCAAGGCAATTAATCTCTAACGTACCTTTGTGTAACCCCTATGTCATGACAAATGGTGCACCTATTGAATTTGAGATCTACCTTATGAACCAGTCTCTTCCCATCAGCTGAATATTAAATAACTAATTGGAACTTGATGCAATACAAAAAGGAAAAATACAAGAAATATTGATATTAAGTTGCAAAAAATTACCAGATATTACTCCCACTTCCATGAAAGGTTTCGTTGCATCCACCCCCATAATAACCAGCTCTCCAGTACCTGGAGCTCTCTGTAAAAAGAAAAAAGACAATTAAAAACAAGTTAACAATATTGCATTAAAAAAAAAAAATTCAAGATTAGACCTTTGCGTGGCTAGTAAAAGGTCGATTCCAGGATCCATTGACATCCCAATTGCCTAAAGTTTTGAGCGTATTGATATCAATTTCTTGAGGAATGTGATTTTCAGCAATTGAGTAGAACTTCCCCGCATGCTCAAAAAAACTGGTGTTGCTAAGATCCTTGTTGACTTTTCCAAATCGCAACTGATTAATGTACAAAAATGTTAGCATAAGATAATGCTTAGTACTATTATATATTTAATGAGGAATTTGTACGTGCCCTACGTACCAGATTTAACAAGAAAGCAGATAATATTGCAGCTGAAGTGCCTTCTATTGCAGGAAGAAAAGATGGCTTGTTTCTTTGTTTTTCTAGCTTGAATGTCTGGGTTTCAACATATCTGTTGTTGTAGAGGACAGTCCAGGTTCCATCACTTGCTTTATCAAAATATAATGCATGAAGCATTCCTTCTCCTTCTACCCATATGTTACTTGACCTCCCAAATATGGAAATTGTCGATTTTTGTCCCCCGAAAAGAGGATTTGGTCCTGCAGCAAGTATATAACACTCCTAAATCTGAATATATATGCTTCTCTTAATGAGCTGGGCTTTCAACTATGGGTGACCCAGCCTTTAAGTCCAACAAGTTTAAACAAACCTCAATTTTGAGACTTGAAAGAGAGCACTTCCAGTGTAAGGAATTCTTGCAAATATTTTGGGAATCATCAGTCAAATAAATTAGCAAGACTTTGATATTATTTATGGTAATGAAAACAAACTTAGATCGATGACTGTTTGATTCGATACTACTTTCTAAAATTCAAACTCCAACCATATTAAACAACAATTAAAAAAAGAAAAAAGAAAACTGCAATAAAAGCTAAGTAATTATTAAACCAATTATATCTGATCCTTTATAATGTCAGGAAGGCAGTAGCTGGTGTCTCCCTCTAGTGTCAATGCCATAAAAGGAAAAATCCATAAAATATAAGATTTTAGACTTTTAGTTTAGGGAAAGATTTTAGACCAGTAATCTTCTTTTTTTTTTTTTTTTTGGTGGGGGAGAAAAGGGAAAAGACACTAAAACAACCATTTCTGTTAACAGTTAACATTGTTTAATAGCAATTCTCAAAAAAAAAAAAAAATAGCAGTTCTAACTTCTTGTGCCTACAAAGTTGAGCATACAAAACTATATAAGTCAATTGTTGAACCCTACTTGACTCTAAAACAATTTGGTGCTTCAACTGGTTTTGGAATATGATTAAGGGCATCAACTGATAAGAAGCATTCAGGATCTCTTTGGCACCCTGCAGAGTCCTATAGAAATCAGAACTGTATTAAATATTAATTCTTATAAAATATGGTTTATATCTCATCTCATGGCACTTCTTTAATATATATTACAGGCTGACGTTACATACATTTATATTTAATCTGATTTTGTAGTTCTTTCCAGTTTTGTTCTGCAATTTCAACATTCTCTACTGTTGCTAGTCTTAATAATGAAATGCCTTATTATACCTTGGCTTTTTCACCATTTTTGACCACGCTTGTGTCCTTAATAATTATGCCTTAATTTCCTGTGACAGTGACTAATAAGTGTAATATATAAGCCTATGTACCTAAAAGTTCTATTGTCTGATACTAATTGTCTCTGCCGATACTTTCATAGCTAGAGCTAGAAATAAAAGGAAACGTACCAATTAGAAGCTAATAATCCCGTGCTTAATTGTCATCATCGGATGGAATTTACTTGTTTTGGATTTAGGCATATAGACGTTATTTAACTAAGCAATGAATCATGGAACACAGTGAAAATACCGTTTCTTATGTAGACACCTTCTGGAAAATCATCTGGAACCTTCCCTTCGATGCTGCCAACCCGAACTGCTCCCTTCAATTCATCTACCGGAGCAAAGTTGCTCTGCCAGTGCACGCATTTATGTAGAAATTTTTAGCCTATAAATAAATAACGTCTTCCTAGTCAGTCAGGAGTTGAAAAATAGCACATGTGAGCGTGACTAATGTATTAATTGTACCTGCGATGGAAGCAGGGGCTGGTCGACTAACTCAAACATGGAATCAACAAAAGCATCAAGTAGTTTAAGAGATATGCTCTTGATGGTTTTGGGAACATCAATGTGCAGGGGAAGCAGCTGCAACTCTCTTGAAAATGGCTGCTACTAGCTCAAGAGATCAGATATATACTTAGATTAAATAATGGCTCCACAAAATTAAGCAAGAATCAAGAACTGACAGACAATCAAAGAGAGGGATGAGCTTGATAATTACCTTGACAGTACGGGAGAGTATGGTTTTGAAATAATAAAATTTGTTTGAGATGGAAGTTTTATGTGCACGGCCATTCACTTTAGTCCCCAAATGTAATGAAAAAGAAGAAGCCATCTCTTTCCCTTTGTTGCAGTTGCCTTGCTTGTTACGAAGATCTTGAACATGACGACCAAAATATAGGATACACAAGTGTAGTGCCATAGGTGATGAAGTGTTTCCCCTATTTTCTTTCCTTATTTTTTTTTAAAAGAAATATTATGTAGTAAGAAGTTAGGTGAAGACTACAATATTATTTTTGTTATTATATTATAATACCATAATTAATAATTTATCATTAATTTAAATAAAAATTATTATTTATCATTAAATTAGATAAAATTAAATGTTATTATATTAGATGAAAACTATTAGTGACCGTTAAATTAGATCATATTATTTAATGATATTATAAAATCCATTATTATAAAATTCACTATGAAGTTATTGAGTTTAACTCGATATATATATATATATATATATATATTATCGGACATAATGGAATAGAAATATTTATACTAATGATTATGCCTGTAATGGCCCAATATAAAGGTCATGTTCATTGTTTTTATATATTTCAATCAATAATGGAAAATTTATAAAGAGTGTATTTTGATCTTGAAACCATATAGGAGGAAGTAATGACGGCGTTAAAGAGAGAAGAAGGGGCCATAGCACATTTAAAATGGTGTTTAATAGAAGAGAATTGGAATAATATTTGCAGGAATATGATTGCTGGATATCACATTCCTATGTGTGGTAGCAGGATTCAATCAATACTCGGACAATTAGTTCGTAACCTTAATTATAGGTCAAATTTTATTATTTGAAATTAATTTTATATAATTAAGTCATTGAAATATTGTTTTTATTTTAACACACTTATTCTAATAAAATTAATAATTTTTTATAGCTGAAATAACACGTGCAAAAATTTTTAAATAAATAAAAAGCTAATTGAACACCTAAAATTTTAAAAAGTTTAAATCAATTCAAATTAACTTTTTGAGTTAATTCAACATCTAAAATTTAATTTCAGAATATATTGAATCCATTTTTTTTTATCAAAATTACTAAAATTAGTTTTTTATATTTAAATGATTATAAAATTATAAAAATTTATAATTTTTGTCCGGTACTAATTTTCTTTATTTTTCACATTGTTGTTTTGGCACTCTCTATCTCCTCTCCTAATCTACCATTAAAAATTCTCTCTCCACCATTAAAATTACTATCATCTTCTAGTCATAATAACTGCACCACCATTAAAATCACCACTACCAAACCATCAACACTTCAATTCTCTCTTGCCTTCTCTCTAACTCCGTTCATCTCCTCTTCATCCTCAACCGTAATTTCAAAATTAATTATTGCCTTCATCAAGCGTACCTTATTCTCGAGTGTAAGAAACTTAGTTGTAAAATTGCTTTGCAAATATTGAATTTCGTTTTGTTTTCAAAAATAATCAATCCTGGATTTGCAAGCATGTATTTCAGTTTTGTTGACAATATTATGAAATAAATATTTTTATATTTTATAAATTTTCATGATTTTATAAGCATTTAAATATAAAAATTAATATCTAGTATTTCTTATAAAAAAAAGAATCAGCGTATCATAAAATTTAAATTTAGGTATTAAATTAACACAAAAGTTAATTTGAATTGAGTTGAATTTTTTGAAAAAGTTTTAAGAGTCAAATTGACTCTTAATCCATTTTAAAAAAAAAAAAATTCACATAGCATTTTAACTACTAAAAATTTTCAATTTTATTACAATAAGTGAATTGAAATAAAAGTAATATTTTAATAAATTAATTGCTCAAAATCAATTTTAAGTAATCATAATAGAATTTGCTCAAATTAATTTTAAGTAATCATAATTGAATTTAATCTACAATTAAAAGACTATTAAAATTAATTGGGTCTAACTATTTACATTCTTTTTAAAACTTATTATACTCTTTTAAGGAAGTGTAAAAAATTATAAGAAGAGTACAAATAAATTTTATTAAAAGTTATATCTATAATCCAAAAGGAGTAAAAATAGCTGGACCCTAATTAATTACCCATCAATGCTCTTTTTTCTTTTTTTTTTTTTTAGTAACCCACCAATGCTCTCAGGAAACCAGAATCACAATTATCCCCATTGAAACTGGCATATGAAATCCACCAATGAAGTCGGATATACAGCATTCCCATGGATATCTCATTTTGAAAATACATAATTGCACTAAGCAATGTTTTAGTATCGTGATTAATTTATTCTTCTTTTTTTTTTCTTTACACTCGATAAACAATCTTTGGCATAAAAGGTTACCTCTATTTTATGACGTCAGCCATGTTATTGAGATTTAAAATTACACGGTTTTTTTTTTTTTGTGGAAATCAAATCAAATTGCATTAAGCAGAAACATCAACATACAAACCGCTAAGCAACCAAGGAGGTGGGACATCAAACCACTCTCCAGGACCTGATAAAGAACCCCCCATCCGAGCTACATTATGAGAAACAGAGTTCGCAGATCTCCTAACAAAAGAGAATTGCACTTCTCCAATTGATTGAACCAAAGTTCTACATTCCTCAATAATAAGACCAAATCCATTTGGGCCAGAAAACTGCCCTGTTAGTGCTTTGAAGACCTGTGGACCATCCATTTCACTACAACACAGGACATTCGTAAACTCTTAATCCAGCTGAGCACCTCACCCCAAGGGCTTTGGATTCTCTAGCTGCAAACATCCCAGGAACACAACCACACATTGCTGCCACGAAGGTGCCTTCAGAACTTCGAATGACCCCTCCGTCATTGATCTTCCTCGGCTAATTGAAAGTTGCAGCATCGACATCGCTCTTAAACTATGCCGGCCGAGGCATCTCCTAGCAAACTGCTCCATGATCCAAGTTGTTAGGACCATCATCATTGTTAACATACACCTGGTTCTTCACCGTTTGCCATCGAAATACGTATTGCCCTGCAGAATTGAGTATCTGTTGCACTCTTCCTTGCCTCTGATTCCAGATCGTGTCGTTCCGATTGTTCCAAATCTTCCAGCACATCATAGCCGCTAAATTACACTCCCCTTTGCTAGAACGAGAAAACAATTTTTGGACCCAATTCCCCACATACCCAACAGAGGATGATATCCCGCAAGCTTTTGCAAAAGCACAATTCACCAACACATGATTGACAGACTCATTATATGCATTACAAACAGCACAAGTAGGAGCTACCTCTATCTTTCTTCGTATCAGATTATCAGGTGAGCTACCTCTACCTTTCTTCGTATCAGATTATCAGGTGTAGGCAAAACATTTACAACCGCCCAGGTTCTTCACCTTGCCCGGCACATCTAGCTTCCACAAGCCTTTCCACAAACCGCTGGTAGGCGTGCTTAAGCTGTTAGACTCAATTTTGTAGCAACTCCGAACTGGGTAAGAGCCCCGAGGTTCACCCAGCCAGTACCAAGCATCATTATCCCTCCGATTGCTAAGAGGTATTTGCATAATCAGATCTTTATCTCTATCATAAAAAATGTCAGCCATAGTTTCATGATCCTATCTCCTCGCATCCACCACCATAAGGCTGTTAACCGGGGCTGTTGCAATATCCTCGTCCAAATTGGTAGCTACAAACCCAGTATCCGGACTAGGTAACAGCGGATCCTTCCCAATTAACACATGCTCACCACTACAAATTTGAATTCGGCTACCTCTGATGACGAGTTGCTTCGCGGTCATAATTGACCGTCAAATATAGCTTGGATTGTGACCCATTGTAGCTTCAACAAAAGAGGTTCTTGGATAATACCGAGCCCTGAAAACTTTAGCAACAAGAGTGTCAAGCTTCGCAAGGAAC
Source organism: Omphalea diandra (assembly GCA_949677035.1). Taxonomy (NCBI): domain Eukaryota; kingdom Viridiplantae; phylum Streptophyta; class Magnoliopsida; order Malpighiales; family Euphorbiaceae; genus Omphalea; species Omphalea diandra. Next base: position 14,167 of record CATIWR010431037.1, on the reverse strand, counting down.
TTCTACCGCTTGTGATGGATATTTTTTCTATAATGTCATAATTATTTTTTATTAAATAGTATGTGATTTGATAATAAAACCCCTTAATATAAAGAATTTTATTCTAAATGCCCTTAGTCAATCATTATTGTTGGGATAATAATGAAAAAAGATTAGTATGTATTTGATTGGTGACTATGTTTTACTAGTTATAGATATGTGATATTAAGTCAAACACATAAATATGTATTTACGAAATATTATATTGGATCGACCTGCTATAACAACACTATATGGATTAATAGTCATAAGTGATTCTCATGCAATAATATTAACATAATCCGCTAACTTGAAAATCATCATAGATTTTAATATGACAAACTTCAAGTTTTTATATAGTTCAATATTATATTCAATTGGATAATCATACAAACTAATATTAGACATTGAGTATATTATATAAAGAAATATGAGTGATTGAAAATAAATTTGTCCCTCGTATATTTTTATGAGAAATATATCTATAATCTCCTTAATAAGTAAGATTGAAATGGATTGCATGACTATATGGTAATGGATTAATAAATGTTATTAATGTCATTTTATATCAGTCTACTTGAAAATTGAGAAAGAATTGAACTATATAAGAATGACATAATTCATAAGAATTGAACTATATAAGAATGACATAATTCATACATTATATTCAATTGAGATATAAAGTGACAAAAAAATTATAATACTATTTGTGAAATAAGTTAGATCGGATTATTGACCTTAACATAATTTAGATAGTCATAATGTTTTGTTAAATACCACTTATAACTTTTGAGCTAAAATAGATTTTAGGTCGCTGCAAACATTATATGAGCCTATGGGGTTGCATATTTAGAATAGACTTAAAATAAAATTGGATTTTATTGATCTCTCTATTTATAATTAAGATAATTAAAGATATTATATATATTGTTTTAAATATCTATTTCTACTTTAAAGGTTAAAAACAAAATAATTTGGATAATCACAATATTTTGTTAGTTACCACTTATAACAAAATAGGTTTTGCGTCACTGTCAATATTATATGAATCTACAAGATCGCATACATAAAATAGACTTAAATGAAATTAGGTTTTACTTATCTCTTTATTTATAGTTAAGATAATTAAAGATTTTATATAAATTGTTTTAAATATCTATTTCGATTTAAAGGGTTAAAAATGAAATTTAATATTTTTTTATTTGTTTCTTTTAAGATGTATAGTTGGCATAAAATATCTTAACAGTTATATATATTAGGGTATTTTAGGGTTTGGGTGAAAAAATAGGTGTTCAGGTAGTGCTAGCACAACTTGGTTTTTGAATAGATCCTATTTGTGTGTATACTTATAAAGGGCAATCATCCTTTGATGGCGTCTAGATTCGCTCCAAACTCAAGATTAGGTGTTATCGGTGTAAACCTGCTCTCTACCTTTCAATAAATATGCGATCTTTCATTCGAATTTGGTAAGTCTTTCACATCTCCTTTTTGATTTAGTTGAATTGCATAGGTAGAAAAATTTTTATTTTTTCATTGTGCATGTTCTACAAAAACCTAACATTTCCAGCCTTGTTTTCCTAAAATAGCAAGTTTAAAAAGATGCAATTGTTTGAACCCCAACTCTTCAAACTCCTTCGGCTTGCACAAGACCTCCCACCTTAGCCAGTTAATACCACCACCCCTATTACGCCTACTTACCCACCAAAAGGAATTCATCGCAATTTCCAACTCTCTACAAAGATCGAATGGGAGTAGATAAACACTCATAGCATAGTTAGGTATCGCTTGGGCTACCGTCTTTAGTAGGATATCCTTCCCTGCTCCAAAGATCATACGATTATTCTATCCTTGTAGCCTCCTTCAAACTTTATCTCTATTGAAGCTAAATAAATCCTTTTTTCTCCTACGAACAAACGAAGGCAGCCCTAGATACACCCCATGATTCGTGGTGCTATTAACCTCCAGAATTCCTCATACCACCCTCTCAAAGAATAAAAAACAATCATCCACAAAAAAAGAGACGGGACACTACAGGAGCACCCCTTGCAACCCGCGCCCCATGAACCAATCCAGCACTTTCTTTTTTAAGGATTAATTGGCTCAACCTTTCTGCGCACAAAATAAACGGGTATGGCGATAGAGGGTCGCCATGTAGAAGACCTCTACTAGGGATAATCGATCTTACCCCCTTCCCATCCTATCCCACATTATATCTGATCGTTGTTACACAAAGCATGATTAGCTCTATCCTTTTCGCATCAAACCCCAACTTCTGTGACATAGAGCGAAGAAAATCCCATTCGATCCTATCATATGCTTTGGACAAATTTATTTTAAGTGCATCAACCCCACTAGGAAGTGCATTATCTCCGTGGAGATAAGGATGTTATATGTGATTGGATGTCCAGGAACAAACGCATTTTGAAACTCTGAAACGACAGTATCGGGTACCCTCTTCAACTGGTTTGCAAGCATCTTGGAAACAATTTTGTACATAACATTGCATAACACAATTGGTCTCATGTCTGACAACATTTCAGGCTGTTGCTTTTTAGGTATTAGCACAATCAAGGTGTCATTCAACCATGCTGGAAAAGAGCAATTGGAGATGAAGTTAGGACACGCTGTGGTGACATCCTCCTCTACAATTTGCCAAAACCTTTGATAGAATGTTGGGTTCACTCCATCCAGCCCTGGTGATTTATCGGGATGCATACCAAACAAAGCCTCCTTCACCTCAGTAGCAGAAAATGGAGCCATAAGCAGCACATTTTGGTCATTTGTGATCTTAGATTCAACACAATTTAGCACTTCATCACTATAGCAACTTCCCAAAGTGAACAAATGTGTAAAATGCTTACTAGTTAATCTATCAATCTCTTTCGGCTCAGAGATATATTGTCCCTGATTATTACGAAGCTTCCCAACCAAATTCTTCTTCTTTCTAGTAGAAGTCGTTGCATGAAAGTAGCGAGTATTCATATTGCCCTCTTTAAGCCAGTAAGATTTTGCTTGCTGCTTCTAAAACACCACATGACTATGAAGGAGAGCATTATTACCGAGTACGGGCTTCAATGAATGCATCCATCCCGTCTTGATCTCTGTGACCCCTTAACAGACCCATTCTATTTCTACACTCCAACAAACGGTTACGAAAACCTCGAGCTAAATGCCCACCCCACTCAACTAAAGCAGAGCGACAAGCCATAATTTTGTGTTGAATCGGTCTGCCAGCAGAACCAACCCAACTTGTGCAAACCACATCCATACAATCTCTCTAAGCCATAAGTTCTCAAAATGAAATCTCCGAGAATGGTAAAAGGGAACCATAGGATTTGGATCCATAAAAATCGGTAGGTGATCTGAACATGTACACTCAAGACGCACCTTTGCTCTATTAAATTGCCCTATCCAACACACATTAACAAAAACTCTATCAAGCCTCTCCTCAACCCAATCCTCTATACCTCGTGACCTTTCCCAGGTGAACTGATACCCTTCCATCCCAAGATCAATTAAGCTGTTTTCATCAATAGCCTTCCTAAAGCCTTACAACATCCAATTAGGACGTGCACGCCTGCCTCTTTTTTCATCATTTGCCAGAAAATCATTGAAATCACCTAAACAAACCCATGAAAGAGAAGAGGAAGCAGCAAGAGCCCCATTAAATCCCAAGAATCATGCCGCCTACTAGCTTCCAGAAAACCATAAAAGCTTGTCATTCTCCACGTACCCAATTCTGCAATCTCCACTTCAACATCAATGATATTTCTAGCATACTTTAGCAACTTGACCCTATTACTAGTTTTCCAAAGGAGAGCAAGCCCACCACTATGGCCCACCCAGTTAACAACAAAAAGCCCATCATAATCCAGCTTCAATTTGATGCGGTCTAACCTACTTCAACAACTCAAAGTCTCAATAAGAAAAATAAAAGAAGGATTCTTAATATGGACCAATTCAACTAATACTTGAACTACCTGCGGGTGGCCAAGCCCACGGCAATTACAATTCAAGACACACATTGTTCTCGGTGGGCCTGGCAACTAGGTCCCACAGCTGGTCTGTCTTTTAAGTCCATTACAAGTTGCATCGTTCAACTAGGCCTTGCTAACTCATGGCCCACACTAGTGCCAAGCCCGTCCTGAGATCTCCTTCTCTTTGGATCACTTACTACAAGACCATTGTCCCAATCCACCTCACCTCCCTTATCCAACCCAATCTCAGCACTTATCCGCCCTTCTGACTTTCCTTTACTACGTGATTCCTCGTTAGTGGCCATAATATTACCCCTTTCCTTATCATAGTCCACGATCCCTTCGTGATCTTCACCATTATTTCTCTTCCCATAACAACCCCCAAATTTGTAGCTTTCCCCAAATCAATGGCCATGCCAGCTGCTGAATCCATGCTATTACCATTTTTCGTACCTTGCACATCCGATGGAGCTGATCTCAACTACCTTTCACCGGAGTTTAGCTGATTCCTTCTACTTGATGCTTTCATCCAATTGTCTTACGCCTTAACCAGATCTCCAACGGGGCATTCATACAATCTCGGGCATTGTTTATCGGTGTGGCCCAGCATATCACTGATGAAGCAGAAAATGGTTAACCTCTCATACTTGAAGTCAATCTATACACAACTTTCTTAATACGCATTCGTCTTTTAAGCGACTGACGAACATCAATGGAGACCTTGACTCTCATATAATTTCTCCACACGCCTGTGAGATTATTCTCGTCTGATGCCAGAAATGTTCCAATGCAATTTCCATTGTCTTTCAAGATCTTTTCTGACAGACACCCAATAGGTAAATTATAAATCTGAATCCAAAAATATGAATGAAACAAGGAAACATTTTGCGGTTGTCCATCTTCCCCCAACCGTTTCACAATCAGAAGATTGTGATCAAAAGTCCATGGCCCTGTTTCCAGTACCCTACACACATCAATTTCGTAGTGGGAAGATTAATCACTTTGTCAGTTAGTAATCTCCCCACCAAACAGAATCGAAAGTCAATTTTCACCTGACCACTGTCCTCTCCATCTTTCCCGGCTACTTCTAGTCCTCCTTCCTCCTCTTCATCGATCGTCAGCTTAGCGCTCGCATTACTAACATAAAAATCCATAGAACTCGTGTCCATAGCCAAAATGAACCCCGTAAATTCGATTCAGAGAATCAATGTAATGGAGAGAGTTTAAGATACGATAACAAAGAACACTGAGAGTTACGCCGTCGCAACTTACCATATAGGCAAGACAAAACGCAACTTGTCATAGAGACGACTTCATTTAGAGCATGTAGTTTCCTTATGAGCAAACATAATCTGATTGCACAGCTGGTTTTAGTAAAACCATATATATATATATATATATATATATATATATAACTGGTAGTTTCAAAACTAAAATCATGTCACACTATTTAATTTAATTTAATTAATGAATAATTTTAATCTATTCTTTATTTCACTTGCATCCGCTACATATTATCTTCTTTTATTGCAACTCGTAAACTTGTAATGCTTTGACAAATTCACTAACTATTATTTTTTATCAAATTTTTAAAGTTTTATTAACTTGTCATTTAATTAACAGTTTTAACATAAATTATTATTAAAGTTAAATATATGGATATGTTTTAACAACTTTAGTTTAATAACAATGTCAACGTATATAATGTATCCATATATTTATTATATTTTTCTTGGTGGAAAAATATTTATTATATTTAATTATGATTAAATTATAATATAATAATAATTTTAACACAAATTTAAATCAAAAGTACATTTTCTTCCTGTCATGGACGGAGCTGAAATTTTTAATTTGGGGGACAGAGTAGATATTATAAATTATTTTTAAAAATTAATGATAAATTAATATTATAATTGCCTAAATTACTATATTGACTGAATAACCGTTATATATATTTCTTCATAATTTTTTTCTTTATTTATGATATTTTTTAATTAATTATTTAAATTATAGTAAGTGAATATAACAGTTAATAAGATTAAATATCATTAGTAAAACTAAATAGAAATGTTTTCAAGAATATTAATAGCAAAATAATTAAAGAAAATATATAAAAAATATGATTAATTTGACAAAGACTACATAGAAATGTAATATGTCAAAAATTAATTCTTAAGTTAGGAGTCATAAATAACGAAACTTTGCAACTATACGTTTTTATATATTTTTTTTATTACTTATCAAATTTTTTTTTTTTTTGGGTTTCGGAGAGGGAAGGGGAGAACTTAATTATATGTAAAACTAAGGTTTAAAATAATTAGGTGATGTTTGATAGAAGAGATAAAATATATTTGGAAATAAGAATAGCATGCCTAAGGATAATTTCATTGGTTGGCATCCCTTGGATTGAAGAGTGAGTAGTCTACAGTCAAATTGGAATATGCTTAGGGTCTATTTTCGGATAGTTGATAAATATAACTGATAGTTGGTAACTGATATCAGTTTGACGTCAAATGTTTGATAAATTTTATTTAATTATTATTGTTAATTTATAAAATAACTAATAAGAGTATAATTTTAATATTTGTATATTGAAATAAATATAATAAATAATATATTTTCACATATATTTATAATATATTATTTCAAATTTTAGAATATTACAATTATTATTTTATATTTATGAAATTTTAATAATTATTTTTATTAATGTTAATTATTACATATGTTAATATATTTTGGTAATTAAAATATCCTATATATAATTTTTTAATAAATTTTATTTATGATAATTTATAATAAATTAGTTTATATAAATAATGAAAATAAAAAAATTTTTTAAAAAATATTTTTATCTTTTAATTAATTGTTAACAATTGTGGTTAGAAAATAGCTCCAAATAAAAAAAGATTCTAACTGCAGTTGGTTGAAACATTAATTAGCTATCAATTATTGTTTTAGATTTTACCAAACATTATTTTATCAGTTGATAGGTGTCAATCAACTATTAACTGTATTTATCAGTTATATCAAACACTCCTTAATTGATTGAAACGTGACCATCTATAATGTTAATAATATAATGAAAAAGTCTATGCCACATCGTCAGTGTATGACCATATTAATTATATTCAATTAATTAAAAATCATCATGTCACATGTCTATTGTTGAACTTAAATAACGAATATTAAATTTATTAAAATAATAAATGTGGTCCTTTAAATATTTTCAATTTTATTTATTTTGTTTTTAATTATATATATATATATATGTGTGCGCGCGCGCGTGTGATTCTAATCAAATTTAAATGATTATTTGGCTGAACTGACCAAATAATTCTAGCCTTTTGATTTATTTTATTTAGGGCAGGTTAAATACTACACACGAAGCTTCAAGGAAAAAAAAAACCAAATGATTGAGATTTTTTTTTTTTTTTTTGAGGAAACAAAAGGATTTAGAAATTTGATTGAACTGAAGAGATAGACTCAATACAAATTAATACAGCAATTTTAATGGAATTGAAAGAGAGAGGAGTTATAGTAAATTTAGCTATGAAGGGCAAGCAAGCAAATTAGAATATTCCAGCATGCATGCTAGCTTGAATAAGCAAGAAAGATGAACCACAAATTAATGGCTACTTGCACATTTTATATTGCATAAAATTGTCAATAATAGACCAAGGGGTATCAAAAAGCTAGTATTATGCCTCAGTATGATGACAATGTCAGCTTCTGACAATGAACCTATTTAGTTCATTTCTGCAATTAAATGGAATGTGAATTTGTAAATGAATGTCTTCAATATTTTTATATAACTTTATTTCCTTAAAAAAATATAGAATTTTATTTCTAGTGGATATTTCAACATGACAAAGTAGAATTGATATCATTGAGGGTCACTTAATTTGAATGTTATTATTATAGAATATAACATTATTTTGTGATATATATAATAATACTTAGATGTGACATATGAATTAGCTCAAATTAATTTCAAGTCAATTCAATAATGAATTTTTTTCGAGTTAATTTAGATGAAGTTATTTTACATGAATTAAGTCATATCATTAAATTGAGATATAAAAATAACATTTTATCATTTTATTTTGATTCATGTCACTAATTTTAACCTTTTTAAAATAAAAAATATTATAAATTTTGAAAGTATTTTTAGTAATTTCAATTGAATAATCTAGCCAGATAATTTCAAATCATACTCAGATGGATTGATAGATCAAATTAAAATTGAATTTAATTTAATTTGAAAATTTTCAAAATTTTCTCAACTCTATATTAATCTTAAATTATTTGTTTCAAATTGGATAAAAATTATCACACAAATTATACTTGCATCAAAAGCAATTTTTACTTTATTATGTTTGTCGATTTGTCACGAAGAGTAGAAGACCGAATTACAATTTTTTGCTCTATTATTCTTGTCAATTTGACATGAAGAGTAGAAGACCAAAACTTGTTGGATATGCATGATATTACGCTTAAAAAGAGTCATTCCTCATTTATTTTGATTTAACGATGTTGAAATTATTTTAAAATTATTTTTAAAAATTTTAAAACTAAATAAAAAATAACTAATATTTTCCTCAATATATTACTTACGAAAGTCAAACTAGCTCTGACAGATACCTTACTTTCAACAATATGGTTTAAGACATTTATTATAACAATACATTTTTCTTTTTATGATTGTATAATAATACATTTTCTAATATAATATGAAACAAATAAACAATTTAATTAATACATATTGAATTTATGGTTTTGTCCTGTCAAGTAAAAAAATCAACATACTTATATGTAAAATATAGCAATTATCTACATAAAATCACTCATCGAATTTGCATCGAATTCGAATTTATTCTTAAAAATAAAACTTCGGGTTGGATCGGGTAAAATTGTTTGTTATTCAATTTAAAAATATCAATTTGAATTTTTTTATTATTTATATTATTTTTTCATAATTTATTAAGAAAAATAATAATTTTCTCTTTAAAAATTATTTTTAGTTAGATATATTTTCTATAAAATAGAAACTAATTAAAATTTTTTATTTTTATTTAAATGCTTAAAAAATAATAGTAATTGAGCTGAGTTCATATAAAATTATATTTAAGTCATATATCATAATTTAAATTAATAGACAAACAAGCATATAACTTTAAATGATATCAAACCATTAATAATAAACAAAAATTGTTTATTATGATTTATGTAATAAAATTAATTGTCTTAAAATGTGATTTTATCGTGGTACAAATTAAAATTATCACGATTGTTACAAGAAAATAAGTGAACTTGTGACAAATTTATTTTATATATTGAATCATTTAAGAAAATATGATAAAAATTTAGTTTAATGACCCAAAACTTATGCGATTTTCAATTGTATCCAAAATTTTTAATTGAATCAATTGTATCCAAATTTGACAAATTGAATTATTTAAGAAATTATGATAAAAATTTAGCTTAATGACCCAAAAACTAAATACTTATGCAATTTTCTATTGTATCCAAAACTTTAATTGAATCAATTATACCCAAATTTGACAAATTGAATAATTTAAGAAATTATGATAAAAATTTAGCTTAATGACCCAAAAACTAAATACTTATACAATTTTCAATTATATCCAAAACTTTTAATTGAATCAATTATACCCAAATTTGATAAATTGATTTCAATTATATTCCAAATCAAAATCATAATTTAATAAAGTGCATATTCAAACTCAATTAATCAATATATTTTTTTAATTAGTTTAATCAAACTCAAAATTAAATTTAGAACTTAATTAACATGATACTTTTATTTTATAATTCATAAAATCTCTCAATCTCTCATTTAAATAAATCCTTTCAATTTCTCCTTAAAAAAATTAACTTTTATATTTTAAAGAATAAATTATTTAAACTATTTAAAATAACAAATTTTAAAAATATTTTAAAAAATTAATTATATGAGCTTAGTTAAGATAATACTTTTTTTTTGTATTTAATTTAATTACTTGTTTTCTTAATTAAATTTATTATATATTTTTATATGAAGAATTTTGATTTTATATTAAATCTACAAATTTCTAAATAAATTTATGATTCATAAATCTCTTAGTATCTCATTTAAAAAAAAAATTCTCTCAATCTCTTCTTAAAAATTCAATTTTTATATTTTAAATAATAAATTATTTAAATCATTTAAAATAAAAACTTTAACAAATATTTAAAAACTCAATTACACGAGCTTAATTATGATGATTCTTTATTTTTTAATCAATTTAATCTCATTTTGCTTATATAGTTTTATATGATATTTTTATATTTAAATATAAAAAATTTAAAAACTTTTAAAATTTAAATTTATAGTTTATAAATTTCTCAATCTCTTATTTAAAGAAAAATTTCTTTCAATATCTTCTTAAAAAATTAATGTATATATTTTAAATAATAAATTATTTAAAATAAAAATTTTTAGAAAATATTTTAAAAAATAGTTACATGATATAAACCTAAATATTCTTAAAAAATTTATCCTTGAAATAAAAATTGAGGATTATTAGTTTATTATTTAAATATATAAAAAATTTTATAATTTAAAAATATGAAATTAATATAAAGATAATTATTTAGCAACTAAAATAAAAATAAAAATTTCATATTGTGAAAAAAGATTTAAATTGAGGAAAACTAAAAAATATTATCATAATTAGATTTAAAATTAATTTTGAATTTGATTGAACTAATTAAAAAATATAAGGATCAATTGAATTTAAATATATACTTTATTATGATAGAATTATTTTATCATAATAAATAACTTTTATTTTGTTAAATAAATTGTTAGAATAAATAAGAAACTATAATTTAGGGACATGAAAAGGTATAGTAAAATTAATAAATTTGTTAAAAATATAAACATATCATTATATTTTAAATAAAAATTAAAGTTGAATTTAAATTTAAATTTAATTAAATAATTTAAATATTTTTAAAATAAATTTTTTTTTATCTTCTTAGGTCTAATGGAATATTAAATGGCATGTGTATAAACTGAATTGAATGAAAATAATAAAATTATTAATTCAGCCAATAAATTACCTAAGTATCATTCTTTTAAAATCTTTGATGAACTTAGCTTTGCGTATATATGATGCAAAGAGTTGCCGTGACCATATATGATGTACGACTTCAGACATTACCTCATCAAGTGCTTCGTTCGTGGACCCGCAATCATTAGTGAAAACAGTGCGAGGTTTTTTTTACTGTTTGAAGTATATAACGTATTTAATAAGATTTCTTTTAAGCTAAATGCATTACATTAAATTAGCTGTGCTATCGTTCTATAAAAAAAAAAAAAAAAAAGCCATGCCAACTCAACAGGTCACCAATAAGTTGCCTCTCAAAAATATATTTAATAAAATTTATACTTTCTAAGCTATTAAAGTGTCATAAATATTGATAACAAATAACAAAATTAATTAGGGCCATTTGATCTTGATTTAATGGTTAGAAAAGTAGAAATCATGGTTGAATAAATAATGAAGTAACCATTAAAACCACACGGACAATTCAAACTGTAAGCTTAATAGTAGCCGAAAACATACATAGAACAAATTAAAGTATTCAAACTGGATCACTTACATCAACAAGAAGAGAAACTGGCAACGATAAAATCTGTTATTCTCAAAAAATGATAAAATCTATGCTCTTCCACTTCATATTATTAGAATATATCCTTCTTTTTTTTTATCTTTTCATTTTTAACAAACAATATTAGTTATTTATTAATGTGTGTATTACATAGAATATAACCTCCAGTTCAATGAGACTTTAATTTATAAACTTTTCTTTTACTCTCTTTGTTTCAAAATAATTATCTTTTTAGAAAATAGAATTTATTTTAATGTAATTATCATTCTCGAATATTAATATATCGTTAATTGATTTTTTTCTAAATTAACCCTCATCATTAACTCTCTCTCTCTTTTAATTAATTACTTTCATATTAATGTTAGTAATATAGTCTTACTTGACGACAATTAAGAGTATATTAGTTCATATTGATTGAAATTATTTCTCATTACTTGTTTTCTTAATTTAAGTGTACAATTCTAAAAATACAGTTATTTAAACTTCAAAGATTGTAAATCTAGTTTCAAAAGTTGAAATTTTTTTGGACAATGCCTCTTTATGAATCTCTGCATTCTTTCAGATCTTCACTTCTTAGCATTTACAGTATACCTCCATCATCCCATCAAGAGCCAAACTAAACCTCTAACCAACTCAAGAATAATGGATAAAACTGGATTTAAAGAGAGAATAAGATCTATATTTAGTCCAAAACGTTTAAAACAAATTAGAAAAAAAAAATACACAAAACAAATTGGAAAAAGGGAGGAATGGGGAAGCCAAAATTGAAGGTTTCGTTATGGGCAATTGGAACCATCAATTAAAAGAATTTGTTGGTGGGATTGAACGGTCAACAATAACGGAAATCATAAGTGTTTATAATTTAATATAAACCTTCACAATAAAAGGCGCTACCTTAAACTAAATAAAACATACTCCGAATAGGAAATCTTTTGTGTGCGGATAAATATACAAGCCCAATACGAGCAGACTTCGTCCAGACATATAGGAAGAAATCAGCTCTATCTAAGCCCATTCCGCTGATCCCAATTTGCCAAACATGAAATTCTGGGTCAACAGTGGATCATCCCTGGCTTTACATTTTTTTCATCATTCATCATTCTGTGATAGTGGAGTCCATATTTATATGATGCGCGCCCCAATAAATTGGGGAGGGGGTTTGGCATGAAAGCTCCATGAAAACCATAGGGCACTCTGCAGGGCAATGTAATTTTGGCAACCGGCTCGTCGCAAAAATTCTTTGCGTCAATTATGTAAACCTGAAACTTATATAATGATTATGAATCTAAGATTATATGCATATTAAGGCTGCTTAGTTCCTAGTTGACTTACTTTAGATGTGTTGGTATCTTCATCGTGAACAAAAGTGATGATCCATCCATCATCTTCTTCTACGCTTCTCTCTTTGGGGACATACGCAGCTCCGGTGCAAAATGTGTTCTCTTCAAATTTATGGTATTCCACCTTTATATGCTCTCCAAATTGCATCTGATTTGCAACATGAAAATTTTACCCCTAAATAATAATAATAAATGATTGACATACATGCACGCACGAGCCCACACAAATATTTATTTACCTGGGTGTCCGCCTCTTCAAAATAGAGCTTGGCTAGACCTCCAAATTTGGGCAAAACTGGAACAATCATCATTAAAGATAGTAATATATATGTCATTCACATACTAGTTCACTATCTCCTGCTTCATATTCCAAAAAGTCAGGAATTTCAAACGCTTAAAGTTTCCTGATAATATACATGTTATTCACATAGTAATTCATTATCTCCTGCCTCATCGTCTCCTGATAATATGCATTGCAAAAATTTTACGTGTAACATCTCTAATTTTTCATAAATTAATTTTGATTATATAGATTATATGAGTATTTTAGCAATTTTGAGAACGAAATTATGATAAGAGGATAAGAATATAACATTTCAAATTTTTCATGAGAATAATTTTGGTGATTTAGACATTAAAGGTATTTTATAGTTCAATTAGAAGTATAATTTGAGATTTTAGATATAATATAAATGACTATGATCATTTTAAGTTTAATATTGATGCATATTTAGTTTGAAAATATTTAAGTAATTTTATTAAGTAATTAATATTAATTAATTATTTAAATTATTTATTGAAGAAAATAACTATTAGAACTTATTATTAATTTTATAATCTTATGATTGAATGATTAATTGATTTCATAAGTCAAAATGTTATTTAATTTGAGGATTAAATTAATTTAGGTTAACTCTGTTAATATATTGAGTGTGCGGGACAGTTGGGTAGCTGCACCATCCAAAGGGAAAGAGACAAAGAAAAAGGGAGAGAGAGAAGAAAAAAAAAAAAGAAAAAAATTGATGTGATATTGTTGGTCTAGGATACTCAATCCTATGATTAAAACCTCTTTTGATCTTGACAAAGTAGATTGATCATCACTAATGTTTCAAATAAGTGTTGTTTTTGCAGAATTGAATCATTCCCTCTAGAAGAAATAAAGAAGTT
>CATIWR010430998.1:0-21470 GCA_949677035.1 Omphalea diandra | reverse complement strand
ATCTTATCCTTGTAATTGATAAAATAAGATTGGACATAGTTTCACTACTAATTTTCCTAGACTCTTCTATAAGTTTCTAGTATCTACCTTTGTTCCTATATAACAAACGCTTTAAAAGATTTTACTATAATTAAAAAAATTATTAATTACTCTTAAATTTTTTAAAAAATAAGTGATCAAGACTAAATTATCCTTGATTTTGAATTAAATGACTTTTAAATTCTACATAACATTAATAACTTTAAATTGATAAGTATATGAGCAAGATTTAAAATAAAAAAAAATTAAATTTCATTATTGTAAAATGTCAGATCAATGAAATTTTAAAATTCTTCCAAATAATCAATTATATAGGAACAAAGAGAGTATATTAAAAAAAAAAAAACACTTAAGATTATTACATTTATTAAATAAAATATCAAAATAATTAAGACTTCATACAAGAAAAAACTCTCATCTATCAACACACTTCTCAGCAGCACTTGACTGAACCAAGAGCAGAAACTAACTGCAACGTGTCGTTCGAAAATTACCTTAGCAATTTTAGACGACAAATATTAGGCAATCCGGGATGATTCTACACCAAGGAAACGACTAGACTAATCACGTGAGACTGCCCCAAAACATGTCTTCTCTTGATTGACAAACCCAATCCAGTGTAGCTACCATTTCTTATTGCGAGTATTGCCTTTCCCAGAAACCACTGACTTATTGTAGATCAAGTACTCATGATAAATGGATAACGCCTTAGAAAAAACTGCTTGGAAATTAAAAGAGTCATGGAAATGAAGCAAACTATTTTGGGCATACTAGATTTGTTAAAAAGGAATACAACATAATTCCATCAACTTGGAGTCATATTTTGAGTGAAGCTTTGATAACCACATCAAAATGGGAATATGAGAATCTGCTAGATCAACATCTAATCGAAGTGGACTGTAATACCATAACTGATGATCCCAAAGCGGTATTGTCGCACAGGCTCCTGCATCTCCACTGCCCCTCTATACTGAATACAACAATGTTTTTAAAACTAGATCGGTGATCGAACCGATTTTATAATCGGTTCTCAAGTCAATCGATTTGACTAATTCAATTGGTCTGGTTCACATATATAATGTAATATATATTTCAAATTTTATATTTCAAATGATGTACAGTCCACAAGCTCTGATACCATATGTTAAAAATTTAGGATCTAATATATGAATTTAGAACACCAATTGAAAGTTAAGCGGAAACGAATATCATACATGTTTGCGCATTGAATCCTAAATTATTTTGAGCTATAATTATATTCGTTGAAATTAAACACTAAGATAATATATCAGAATAATTGAAAACAAGAGCTAAATCTTTCTCTCCTTGACCTTCTCACAAGACGGCTACAATAGGTGTAGCAACTAGAGTTAGGGTTATAAAGGCAGGAGAGAGGATTTCACCTATTTATAATAAATTTGAAAAGGTCCACCCATCACAAGTCCATGTTAAAATAGGCATACACTGATTGTCTTTCATATTGATCCACTAAAGGTGTCATAAGCCTATAACTCATTTGATCACAATTTAATTGTGCTTACCCCTAATCAATAAACTATATTATTCAGTCCATTTTTATAAATAATTAAAACAAATATATAATTAATATTAGCCCACAAAAAATTTCAACATTCTCCTACTTGGGGAAGATTTAATTATGGTTTTTCATGTTTTATGAAAGAAAACATTTTGAAAACGACTCTTAGACTGAATAATTTAAACTCAAATGTGGCCACAAAATCTTAGAAAATATATATTGATAAAATGACACATTAAATATAATTTTGTCCACATTAAATTATCAATATCGGATTATGGCAGTAATTATGCCCCTTGTTGACATAGTATCAATTCACAGTCACAAATATTGACAACTTAATCGACCTAGATTCTGATATGGCAGTGTAGCAAGAAAATAATACTCACATGTGATCTATACACTATTTTTTTTGTCAGCCCTCCAAATATTTCTCTTTCACATTTGTTCAAACGAGCAAGAGAAATTCATAAAGCTTCATGATAAGACTTTTATTTCCATTTGGAAATACACACAGTATATGTTTTCACCTTTGTTTCCAAAAATATAATTAGAAACTAACATAACTTAAGATAATCACACTAATCTTAAGCATATCACGCACAATTCATATCATGCTATATATATAGAATGTGCACATATGCATAACAAACAACTACAAAAGTACTCAACTCATATAAATAAATATATATATGAATAAACAATGTAACAAAATTATTTAACTTAGACGTTCAATCACAAACATAAAACTCTCATTAACCAAATACATCAAAAGACTCTACAACACTCATATCACTAGCATGTTTCTTGAAAATTATGGGTCTAAGTCATTTGGTTAGAGGATCAGCTAACATCAAATTAGTACCAACGTACTGAATCTCAATGTCTCCTTTCTTTACTAAGTCTCTTACTGTAAGATATTTAATCTCCATATGCTTATAACCACTCAAAGTTTTATTGTTCTTAGAGAAGAACACAATAACATTATTATCACAATAGATTCGAAGTGGCCTAGCAATAGAATCAACCACAAACAATCCAGAAATAAAATTTTTTAACCATATAGCTTGAATACTAGCTCCATAATAAGGAAAAAACTCAGCTGATATAGTAGAAGAAGTTGTGAGTGTTTGTTTAACACTCTTCCACGAAATAACACCACCAGCAAGCATAAAAATATAACTCGAAGTGGACTTCATATCGTCTTGACAGCCTACAAAATCAGAGTCTGAATACCCCAACTACTTCAAGATCATCCACATGCCTATAAACCAACATATAATCATTTGTCTTTTGCAAGTATCTCATTACTTTCTTAGCAGCTACCCAATGATCCCACCAAGGATTAGAAAGATATCGACTAAGAACACCAACAACGTACGCAATATTTGGTCTTGTACACACCTGGGCATATATCAAGTTATCAACTGCACTTGCATAAGAAATATTATTCATGGTTCGTTTCTCCATATCACTTTTAAGGTATTGTTCCTTACTAAATTTATCTCCTTTCACTATAGGAGTACCACCACATTTGCAAGATTGCATATTGAATCTACTGAGCACACGACCAATATAGGCCTTTTGAGAAAGACCCAATAAATGACAAGACCGATCATGACGAATCTCAATACCCAAGACAAAAGATGACTTTCCAAGATCTTTCATATCAAAGTCCTAAAGAGTAACTGCTTAGTCTCTCAAATCATCTCCACGTCATTACTAGCTAACAAAATATCATTAACATAAAGAACAAGAAATATAAATTTACTCTGACTGATCTTATGGTAAATGCACTGATCTATCTTGTTCTTTATGAAATCAAGTGAAGTGACTACCTCATCAAATTTGAGATACCATTGACGAAAAGCTTGTTTGAGACCATAAATAGATTTCTTCAGTTTACAAATAAAGTGTTCTTTACCACTTTCTTTAAAATTCTCAGGTTGCACTATGTAAACTTCTTCACCAAAATCATCATTTAAGAATATCGTCTTGACATCCATTTGATGCAAGTCTAAATCAAAATGAGCAACCAAGGTCGTAATTATCCTAAAGGAATCTTTAGAGGAAACAGGGAAAAAAGTCTTATTATAATCAACACCTTCACGCTGTGAAAACCCCTTAGCAACCAATCTGGCTTTAAATTTTTCAACCTTTCCTTTAGAATCCTTCTTGGTTTTGAATACTCATTTGCAACCTATCGGTTTATTATTAGAAAAAAGTTTCACTAGTTTCCAAACTCCGTTATGATTCATTGAAGCCATCTCATCTTTCATAGCATCAATCTATAAATAAGAATAAACAATATTAACAGCCTCATCATAAGATATATGATCGATAACATGACCTATATTACAATCTCCTTCACTAAGATAAACCTCATAATCATCTAGAATTGCTGACCTTCTCGCTCTAACAGACCTTCTAATAGGTAATGATTCAACTACAGCAGGCTCCTGAAGATTCTCAATAGAAAGAGGAAGATCATATGCACCCTCACCATCATCACCTATATGAATAATAACCCTTATAATTCTTTCATGAGATAAAGGTAAAGGAATGGTTGCAATTTTATTTTGTACACCATGTATAGGCGGTTGAAAAATGTCTAGATCAGCAACATTCATCTAAAAAAACTTCGCAGTCATAGACTATACAATCCTTGTGCCACGTGCATGATAATAGAACTTATATCCTTTAGAATGGGTTGGGTGCATAATAAAGTAACAACGGGTAGTTCGAGGGTCAGTCTTTTTCTCATTTGAATTATATATTCCAACCTCAGCAGAACAACCCCAAACACGAAAATGGTTCAAACTAGGTTTTCCACCAGTTCACAACTCAAAAGGTGTTTTAGGTACAAATTTGTTAGAGACACAGTTCAAAATATAAATGGCAGTTTTAATAGCCTCACTCCATAAGAATTCAGGTAAGTTAGACATACTTATCATGCTCCTCATCATATCCTTCAAAGTATGATTGTGCCTTTCAGCGACACCATTTTGTTCGGGACTATTAGGTATGGTATATTGAACAACTATTCCACATTCTTGCAAATATTTGGCAAATTCTCCCATATGTTGACCAGTCTCATTATATTTGCCATAATATTCACCCCCACGATCAGACCTCATAATTTTAATGACTTTTTCTAATTGTTTCTCAACCTCAGTTTTGAAAATTTTGAACATTTCAATGGTATCAAATTTCTCCTTTATCAAGTATAAATAGTCATAATGAAAAAACTCATCAATGAAGGTAATGAAATATTTATTGCCATAAATAGTAAGTGAATAAGGTCCACTAATATCGGTATGAATAATCTCTAGAAGATTTGAACTTCTATTAGCATCTTTCTTTTTATTCTTAGTCAATTTACCCCTTATACAATCCACATAAACATCTAAATATTTAAAATCAAGAGAATGAATGATGTCATCTTTTACTAGTCTTCCAATTCTTTCTTTAGATATGTGACCTAAACGTTTGTGCCACAATGAAAAATTTTTTTCTTTAACTAAGGATCGTTTGGTCACAAAATTGGCTTCACTACAATGACCACAATCACTTGCATCATCCAAACACAATATATATAAATTATCAAACAAAACACATTCACCGATCAATTTAAAATATGAAAACATATTAGCTCTTCCATTACCAATAGCAAAATGATATCCAATTTTATCCAAAATAGAAACAAAAACTAAATTTCTTCTAAAAGATGAAACATAAAAGGTGTTCTCCAAAACTAGAAAAAATTCATATTTCAATATTAACCTAACTACTCCTACTTGCTCGGCATCCATCCCCATATTATTTCCAACTCTAAGCTTGGACTCCCTTTCACTTGGCTCTCATTTGCTTATGAACCCCTGCGAGATAATAGCAACATGAATAGTTAGACCGCTATCAAGCCTCCAAAAATTTGGTTGTACATCAACCATATAAGATTCAAAGCAAACATAAGCCAAATGAATACCTTCTTCGTCTTTCTTCTTTAGCTAAATTGTGAATTGATGATAATCTTTTCTCTTATGACATTCTTTATGACAAAAGAAATATTTCACCTTACTTCTGTGGACAACTCCAAAATCTCCTCCTTTCTTAGTCTGACTCCTACTAAGCCATTTAAAATTCTGATTCCATTTAAGAGCATAATTACCTTTATCCTTTTTAGGATCAGCCCTAGGTTGTGTCAATAGCATGACAACCTCACCCTTTTCTTTCCTAATTTTCTTTTCCTCAGCATCACACTTAGTTATAAGGTCATCAATGGTCCAGATAGTGTTTTGGGTGTTATAGGCAGTCTTGATTTGGCTGAATTCAGGAGGCAAAGTGTTTAAAGCTTGGTGAACTATGAATTCATCAGAAATCTCAAGTTTAACACTCTTAAGTTTGGTTTGGAGGTGAACCATATTTAGAATGTAATCCCTCACATTCTCACTATGGTTGTATCTCATACTGGTCAACTAACTCATTAGGGTCTCAGGCTCAGCCTTATTGGATACAATGTATCTATCTTCTACATCAGCAAGAAAAACTTTGGCAGTAACATCAGTGGACAAACTACTCCTAAGGTATTCAAGAATAGTTTTCCTCATGGCCATAAAACTAAGTCGATTCGATCTCTCCCACTTGGCATGAATTCCTTTTCTTCGATATTGCTTTCATAAGTGGGTTTAGTAGGCTCATTTTCATAAATGACATAATTTATCTCACCCATTCCTAAGACAAACAGAATGTCATTTTTCCACCTTTTAAAGTTAGTGCTAGTCAAGAGTTCAACAATCACAGTACTGTTGTTGAGATTAAAGGAGACTATTTGCAACAAATGAAAGCATGTATTAGAATTAGGCTATGTACAAATTAAAGTTATAATTTACACAATCTAGAAAATTATGGCATCACTACATATTCTCCTTTGAGCAGAACATGCACATGTAATAGAATTTATAGTTATGAAGCACACAATCTAGATCATAACAGTTTTTGAGAAATTTATCCCCTTTGGATAGACAAACTCTCTAGACTAATACAATTTTAAGCACAAATAGTTTAATTCCAGCAAGCACTCTCAAAATCAATACATCTAATAACCTCCTTTGAACATGTTATTATACACATTAATTCGAAATTATCTCTTTGCAAAAATTAAAAAATAACTCTATGAATTTCAATGGATGTACCACTTTGGCGACAACACCCAAATCAACCCACAAAATTATTTTAATTAGAGAGTTATAAAAGTCCAATTAAAATATATACTAAACACAAATATATATTTCAAAAATATACAAAGTGTCAAACATAATATACTTTAATTCTAAACACATGATTATTTTATATATGTGCAAAACAAATATTTATTATTTATTTATTTAATTTTATCATAAAATTAATATCACTAAATAATAAACTGACAATTAACTATATATATATATATATATATATATATATATATATATATCACCTAAATATTTATATATATTAATAATTATTGAAATAAAATTAAAATATGCAATGATGAACATGAATATAAGTTGTTTATCTAAATATTTGCCCACAAAAGAAATTAACAAGTAATTTCACTCAGTTTAGTTGGCCAAGTTCGAGGCTTTGAGCCTTGTGGTCGTGGATTCGAGACCCATTACACATTTCTCCCCTCTTTTTTTTTTTCTTGCATTCACACAGTCACCTATCTTTGTTCAGCAAGGACACCCACGACGACACGGGAGAACACAATCAACAGATTGCATAACAAGAACACCAATAACAAACAAAGCAAGCAATCACAAACCAAACGGTATAAACAAAAACAGCACAAACAAAACAACCAGAAACAAGAAAAAAAAATTGATCGCATGTCTGGGTTAGGTGAACAGATTCGGGCACCACCAATTGGTTTTACGAGAAAGATCAAAGCTCAAACTCGTCGGCCATGGAGCAGAGGTTTCTATTTTGGTTTAGGTGATGGATTGCGGCTATTGCGACTTATGTTTGGAACCAAAGGCTTTTTGTTTCTGTTTGTTGGGTCATGAACAGTTTGACAGAATAAAAGAAGGAAAGGAAAAAAATTGCCAGAAACGGGAAATTTTAGCCAACGTGGGTTTCAAACCCGCAACCTCTTATGCGATTAATGCGATCACCAACTATCTGAGCTAATGGAATAGCTTGTGATGGTAGAAGCATATTAAATATATCGAAGGCGATATAGCAACGCCAAGGATACCTCAATCTATCATCATTTTTTTTTTGTTATCAATATAAATTATTTAGGGTTCTAAATCATGTACAGCCCACAAACTATGATACCACATGTTAAAAATTTAGAATATAGTACGTGAATTTAGAACACCAATTGAAAGTTAAGCGGAAACGAATATCATACATGTTTGCGTTGGATCCCAAATTATTTTGAGTCATAATTACAACTGTTGAAATTTAACACTAAGCTAATAGATCAGAATGATTGAAAATAAGAACTAAGTCTTCCTCTCATTGACCTTCTCACAAGAAGACTACAATGAGTGTAGTAACTAGGGTTAGAATTATAAAAGTAGAAGAAGAGACTTAGTCTATTTATAATAAATTTTAATAGGCTCACCTATTACAGATCCATATTAAAATAGGTCTACACCAATCGTCTTCCATATCGGTCCACTAAAGATGTCATAAGCTGATAACTCATTTGATCACAATTTAATTGGGTTTATCCTTAATCAATAAACTATATTATTCAGTCCATTTTATAAATAATTAAAACAAACTCATAATTAATATTAGCTCACAAAAAATTCCAACAATATTTTGAGCGAGGCTTTGTTAACCACATCAAAATGGGAATATGAGAATTTGCTAGATCAACATCTAATCGAAGTGGACTGTAATACCATAACTAATGATCCCAAAGCGGTATTGTAGCACAGGCTCCTGCATCTCCACTGCCCCTATATACTGAATACAATAATGTTTTTAAAACTAGATCGATGATCGAATCGGTTTTAACCAATTCTCAAGTCAATCGATTCGACTAATTCAATTGGTATGATTCACATATATAATGTAATATATATTTCAAATTTTATATTTCAAATAAATAACATAAAATCACAAAAATATAATAAAAATATAAAAAATTCAGAAATTAAAATAAAGAAACATTGAAATAAATGATAAATACATTTAAAGAGAATTGGCAGGACAATTCTCAACACAAATTCCATAATCAAAGAAACATTGGAATAAATGATAAATAAAACAGACAAAATAGCAGTTAACAAAAGAAACAAAGAAAAACAATGATGTTTCCATGGAAAACATGAAGGAAAGGCCAACACACCATCATCCTTTTTCTGGGTGAGTCAAAGAATCTATGAATTGAAAAATGCTCACAAAACCAAAAAGAGAACAAAAACACAGAACATTTCATTGAAAGCAAGGAAAGCAACGCAGTAAATAACCAACTTATGCAAAGCTTTTCAAAAGTACAACACGTGAAAACTAACAAAACACAACCCATGAAAGATGGAATTTCACAAACGGAGAACAAGAAAAGGAATGACAGAATTCATTTAACATTAGATCGAAAGAGGCATGGCGGCCCCGCAAAAATGATTTTTGAATATAAGAAACCGAATGAGAATGTTCCAACTCCAGATGTTTATATATATTATAAATATTGGTAAAAACCGGTTCCATCCGGTTCAAATTCTTTCCGGTTCACCTGATTTTGACAGAATTTTTTCGGTTTTCGGTTTAATATCAGTCCAGTTTTTGAAGTGGTTTTGAACTGGACAACTGGCCGGTTTCTGGTTTTACAGACCGGCCGGTTTTCAAAACCATGGAACACAGTAGAGGTCAATAGAAAGACCCATTCTAAGTGAGTACCATTGACAAGCAGGATATTATGGCAAACTCTCCATACGAACAACTGAACCTTCAGAGGGATTTTGAGATGCTAAAGCCACAGCCAATGATCAGCCAAATGTGAAGCTGAACAGCTAGGACTAGCCAATTTATGAGACTGACTCTCTATCGCCAGATGATAAGCTGACTTCACTGAATAGTTACCATCCTTCAAAAAATGCCAGCATAGGACTAATGGGGAAGGATAAAATGGTCTCTACTTTGAAAGGCGAGAACAATTCCTGCACCAAATTTCTCCTCTATCCTTTAATTTTTACATCAATCAAATTAGTAATAAGAGCATCAGGATGTAAATTAGATCGAGGAAAAATATATATTTTTTTTTTTTGGGAGGCAGGAGAAAGAATTTTAAAACCTGGATTTGTTCGGATCCATTTATCCGTCCATATATGCACATTTTCCTCTGTATTAGTTCTCTTAAAAAAAACCCCACCCCTTCCCACCAACAAATTTATAGCTATAACACTTCTCCATGCATAGGTTGGATCATAACTTATTATAACATCAAAAAGAAAAGAGCAACGAGGAAAGTATCTTGCTTTTAGCGACTGGCCATCACCGAATTATCATCATGAGCGAGCCACCAATATTGCTTACCCAGCATAGCCAAAAAAAATGCTCGAAAATCTCAAAAATCCAACCCACCAACATTCTTGGGAAGACAAAAGGAATGCCATGATTTCCAATGGATTATTTTCTCATCATTTTTCTGCCCCCACCGAAAGTTAGCTATCAAGGAATGAACTTGTCACATACAATAGTAGGAAGGAGAAAACAACTCATTATATATGTCAGAATCGCCGAGGTATGGATTTGATAAGAACCTCAGAATCGCCGAGGTATGGATTTGATAAGAACCATTTTGCCCCTAGCAAAGAGTTTTCTCTTTCCAGCCGTTTAATTTTTTAGCAACTCTGTCTTGAATGCAACCAAACACTTGCTTTCTTGACTGACCCACTATCGCTGGCAAACCCAAATATTTGACATGATGATCAACACTTCGAACCCCTATCTCTGATCGAATAGCCAGTAGTAACTCCTCCGCGATATTTGGACTGAACGCCATCTCAAATTTCTCCAAACGAATTTGTTGCGCTAATGTTGCCTCATAGGCCTTAAGGATGCGAATTATAGAACATGCATCTTCCTTAGTGGCTGACCAAAAATAATATTGTCATCAACAAATAGTAGGTGAGAAATTGACTGCGTCAGGTGATAGATTTGCACCTCATGTAGCATTCGGCATGCCTTAGCAGAACGATTTAAAGCTGACAAACTCTCTGCATAGATAATAAACAGATAGGGAGAAAGAGGATTGTCATGACTCAATTCCTAGAAATGGAAGTGCAGAATGACAATAAATTGGCCATTCAAGAAATTCAAACTCGTGTATGGGCCGAGCAAAATTTTTTTATTTATGTGTTTTATTGTTGAGCTAATTTGTGTATTCATACGTTTAATGTTTATATTCAGAACTTTTTTTTTTTTTTCTATTTAATGAGAATACCTAACAATTACTTGGTGAAAATCATATATCTTTGATACTATTTAGTTGAATTCTTATTCTATGCCATTATACTATTTAAAATTTCATGCAGTTATGTATATGATACAGATTAGATACTGTTAATTTTGATTAAAGTCGGCTCAATTAAAAATGGCTTAAGAAAGAAAAATATCAAAAAAAAAAAAAATAGTTGATATTTTTTCTTTAATAGTTAAAAGTTTTAAAAAAATTTTAGGGCTTTTTCTAAGGGTTCAATTTTTTTTCCTTTATTAAAGAGAAAATGAATTTTAAATTCGTTTGAGAGTGTTAGGCCTCAAAAGTTTTTTTTTTTTAATAATGAAACCCATAATATATTTTTAATATTTATTTATTTATTTATCTTTAATATTTTTCTATTTATTTGATTATAAAAATAATTAAAAATAATTTTAGAAACAACATTTAAAAGGAAAAAAAAAATCAAATCTGCTTAAAATTCTGAATATCAATTTCCATCTATGCATTCAAGATATAACACTCCCCCTCAATCTTCTCTTTCTGATAAAGAAAATCAATGCCATAACTACCATGATTTTAGTCTTATAGCCCGAAATTGTTCAAGTCCCAAACTTCACTTCTATCGATTCGTAATGGAACATGGAAACTGGTCCCTCGTGATTTTTCGCCTTAAACAAAAACCTGATGGCACAATAGATCGATACAAAGCACTTTTAATGGCAAAGGGCTTTCATCGAAGGCTTGACATCGATTTTTCTGAAAATTTTCACCATTAATTACACTTGTCTTAGTCTTGCTATTTCAAATGGCTGGTCTAGTTGGGTAATTGGATCTCTCAAATGCCGCCATACCTGGAACTCTAGATGATAATGTCCTATATGAAGCGCCTAATTCTCTTTTTGCTTAAGTTCAAGAAATGTATATGCATTTGTCAAATTCTTAACTAATAGTTAAATGATTTTGAAATTTTCCTAAATCTGAAAAAATTTGGAATTCGAATTTTAGTGAAAGTGAAATTAAAACAGAATGAGAAATTTTTACAAGAAAAGAGAATTTTTTGCAAAGATGCTAGCAGGTGATAGTTACCAAAATGGATAAACAAATAATAATACTTTCTTGGATTGCTTACAGGAAAAAAAAAAAATTAACTTATCACTCAATTTTCAATATATGTCCTGACTTATCACTCAATATAAACTCTAATATTTTATGCACTTTCAAAACTATTTTTAAACTAACAATCATGATATTTAAAATTTTCAAAACACTTTCAATGTAAACCTCAATAAATTTTTAATTTAACCATTTTATCACTTTTAATAGATTTAACAAAACAAAATACAAAATTTAAGAACTTTAATTAGAATGCTTGCCATGTATCGATTAGTGGTATATTTTATGAAAATATAAATGAACTAATGAAAATTATTTAAGAAATGATTAAAAACATAATAAAATTTTAAAAAAATTGTATTATACTTTGCATTATAATAATCAAAATTAAAATTTCAAACTCATTAAAAAATTTAAAAAATCTTTATCTTTTCAAAAATTTGATCATAAAACTCAATCTAACTCATTTTACAAAATATCAAAATTTCAATAAATATTCTAATCAAAATTAGACCCAATTATAAAATCTAAACCGAATATAGTAACTCTGAATAAAATATTTTTAAAATAAAAATAAAATAAGAAAAATTATTTATATTTTAGTATGCTTTGTTTATTTTAAATGAATTTTCTTTTCACTATTTTATTTATTTTTCCATAAAACTTAGAACTAAGTAATGTTTATTAAATTTGGTAATATCATTGGATTGTTAGTGTTCTAAAATGTCGGGATTTATATTCAAAGAGTTTGAAATGTTGTATTGTCATGATTTTCAATTTAAATTTAATTTTGAATACTAACTGATAAGTTGGAGGTTTTTTTTTTTTTTAATTAGCCCTACTTTCTTTCATCATTTATAACAAATATAATTAAAGGGGCTGCTGTCAAATATGATCCTGTTATGGACTTGGCTGAAATTATCAAAGGAATTTTGGATGGTATCCAGCTTGCTTTAGATCCTCAATTCTTGGACATTGAAGTGCAGAGTGATAGCAAATTGGCAATTCAAGAATTTCGAAAGAGTTGCAAAGCCAACTCATTTGTTAGCTAGATTTTCTATTAGTTATAATCTTGGGATCAAGTGTGGATGGAAGAGATTTCTTCCTCTATTCAATCCTTGATTCAAGTCGATTTGTTCGAGTTTTCAATGTAACTAGTCATAAATCAGTGCATTACACAATATGATTGTAATATTAAATTTTAAATAAATTTAATATTTATTTTATTAAATAAATAATTAATTAGTTGAATGATATATAAATTTTTGTAATGTTCCTAGAAGTGCTAATCATTTAGCTCATTCTTTAGCTAGATTTTTCTTTTAGTTGTAATCTTGGGGATCAAGTGTGGATGGAAGAGGTCCCCTTCCCCTATTCAATCCTTGATTCGAGGCGATTTGCTTGAGTTTTCAATATAATTTCGACTATTTGTATTTTAACCAGGTTAAACTTGTGTATGATTAAATCGGTTCCACAGGTCATTCCTACGTAATTAATAAGCTACTTTTTTCCAATTTTCGATATGCAACAAAATTAATTCCTTAGTAGCCAAATTTTGGTGCAGGAGTTTAAATGAGGAAAGGAAGATTCACTGGGTTCAAAGATGATGACAGTTTCTGACCTTACTTTGATCTAGGGTAAATTCGGAATGATTTAAAAATTTTTGAGTTGAGTTAGGTCGGATAAAGGTCAATCCAACGAAACAGGTTAAAACTATTTAAATGGATCAACATGTGATCCGATCTAATTGATCTGATAATAATATAAAAAAAATATGCATCACTAAATATATAAAATGTACAATAATTAAAATTAAAAAAGAAATTTATTTAAAAAACATTTGAATTATTTAATTAACTTTAAATTTAAAGTTAAATTCAAATTTAAATTTAGCTTTGATATTTTATTTAAAATATAATGAAATTTTTTTATTTTAATAAATTTATTAATTTTACTGTGCTTTTTTATGCGCTTAAATTATAATTTATTATTTATTACAATAAATTATTTAATAATAATAAAAATTATTTATTGTGATAAAATAATATATTTAGACTCAATTGACCCTTATATTTTTATATTTAGTTCAATCAAATTCAAAATTAAGTTTAAATTTTACTAAAATTATATTTTTATTTTTACTCAATTTAATGCTTTTCACAAAAATATCAAAATTTCATTTTTATTTTAGTTGATAAATAATTTTATACTAATTTTATGTTTTAAAATTACAAATATTATTTTCATATATTTAATAAATAAATTAATAAATCTTTAATTTTTATTTTAAGGATAAATTTTTTGAGAATATTCATATTCATATCATGAATTGAATTTTTTAAATATTTCTCTAAATTTTTGTTTTAAATGGTTTAAATAATTTATTATTTAAAATATATAAATTAATTTTTTTAAGGAGAGAATGAAAGATATTTTTTTAAAAATGAGAGATTGAGAAATTTATAAATTTAAATTTCAAAATTTTTAGATTTTTAAATTTAAGTATAAAATTATCAAATAAAAGGATATAATAAATTTAATTAATTAAAAAATAAGATTAAATTGAATAAAAATAAATGTATAATTTCAATTAAGCTCATGTAATTAATTTTTTAAATATTTCTTAAAATTTTTAAAATGATTTAAATAATTTATTATTTAAAATATAAAAATTAATTTTTTGAGGAGAGATTGAGAGAAAAAAATTTTAAATGAGATATTGAGAGATTTTACAAATTATAAATTTAGAAATTTATAGATTTAAATATAAAATTAAAAATTTTAATATAAAAATATTTAATAAATTTACTTAAGCAAAAAAAGGATTAAATTGAATATAAAATAAAGTATCATCTTAATTAAGTTCATGTAAATAATTTTTTAAAATTTTGTTTAAATAGTTAAATAATTTTTATTTAAAATATAATAATTAATTTTTTAATAAGAGATTGAGAGATTTTATGAATTATAAATTTAAATTTTTTATTTTTAAAATTTAAATTTAAATTAAATATAAAATTAAAATTCATCATCTAAAAGTATAAAATAAATTTAATTAAGCGAAAATGAGATTAAATTGAATAAAAATAAAAATATCATCTTAATTAAACTCATATTTTGATTTTTTAAAATATTTTCTTACAAGTTTTAATTTTAATTGCTTAAAATTTTATTATTTAAAATACAAAATTAATTTTTTAAAGAGGATTGAGAGAAATTTTTCTGAAAAAATTAGAGATTGAGAGATTTTATGAATTTTAAATTTTAAATTTTAAATTTAAATTTACATATAAAATCAAAATTCATCATACAGAAGTACATATTAAATTTAATTAATTAAAAATAAAATAAAACTGAATAAAAATAAAAATAATATAAAACTGAATAAAAATAAAAATAATATATTAATTAAACTATAAACTTAATTTTAGGTTTAATTGAATTATTGAAGATGTATAAGGGTCAATTGAGTCAAAATGCACTTTACCAAATTCTATTTTTACTTGAGATATAATTAAAATCAATTTATCAAATTATATTGTAATTGACTTAATTAGAAATTTTAGATATAATTTAAAATCACATAAAGGCTTCAATTTTTTAGTAATTAACCTAAATTTTTGTCATAATTTTTTTCAATGATTTAATATATAAAAAAATTTATAGCAATTTTACTTTTTTATAATAATTTTAAATTTGATTTTTGTCACGATAAAATCACATATTATGATAAATATAATTTTATCATGCAAATTTTTATCATAATACACAAAAAATTTTTATAGTGTATAATTTTCTATCATTGAATATTATATGTTGTTTGTAAATTAATTTAAATTATGATATATGACTTGAATATAATTTTATGTGGACTTAATTTAATTGTTTTCATTATATATAATCATTTGCTTAAAAAATGAGTTATATTTAATTTATTAAGTATTTAAATAAAAATGAAAAATTTTAGTTAAGTGTCATTTTATATAAAATCTATCTTACTAAAATAATGTTTTAAGAGAAAATTATTGTTTCTTTCTTAACAAATTATAAGAAAATATTTCATAAATAATAAAAAATTCAAATGAACATTTTAAAATTGAAAAATAAATGACTGGATTCGAATCGACCTGAAACATCAATTTTAAAAGTAAACATGATTTCAACCTGAAATCTTTTTTATATACATAATTCAATAGGTGACCTGAACCCATCTGAAACCTGGACGACCGAAACCTGACCCGAAAATACATCGATCCATAAACTACCTGACCCAAAATCAAGCCAACGTAAAACAACATGACCCGAGCTGTTTGATACCTCTAACTAGGTTACATGAGATGTTTTGACAATGAGCAAAGGGATGGCTTTTCAAGATACTCGCTCATTCAACCTTGCCCTTTTGGCAAAGCAGGTGGATCAGTTAATCAATTTGGATCAGACTTTATTAGTAAGATGTTTGAAGGCCAGATAATTTCCAAGGAGTAATATTCTGGAAGCCAAAATTGGTCACTCTCTTAGTTTCACATGGAGAAGCTTATGGGAAGGTTCGAGCGGATGCTTATCAGGTATGACCTCACCCTTTAATCCATGTTTGTGATCTGTTTTCAATTGATGGTTCTAGGTGGAATAGTGAGCTCATCATCTCCATTTTCATATCTCATACTGATTCTAAAATTTTGAGCACCCCTATATGCCCCTTGATAAGTTGTGTTGAAGTTATTCGAAAGATAGAAAATTCTTGGTGAAGAGTGGCTACCATTTGGCTTTTGATCTGAAAATTGACAATGGGCTTTCTTCTTTAAATTCCTCTATCCAGGTTTCGAAATTAGTTTGGCAGCATGTTTGGTTCTTAAATGTTCCTCCAAAGGTTTAGAACTTTGTCTGGCAGTTTGGTCGCCTATCCCTCCCAGTGCGGACTAAATTGGTGCATCAAGGTATTGGATGTTTCCCCATTTGTCCTCATTATAATGCTGATGTAAAAATAATGGAGCATGCATTTAGGGACTACATTGGGGTTCGTAAGGTTTGGGAGTGCGCGACGTTGCCAGTTGGTCAAGAGTATTTATCTTTGGATGTGAGTGAGTGGTTCTCAAGATTTTGTCAATAGTTGAGTGCAGCTTAAACGTGCTTATTTGTTATGATTTTATGGGTTGTCTGTTATAGTTGCAATGTCTTATGTTTTTAAGATAAAATGTTGGATCAGGATGCAGTTTATCTGTTAGACTTATCCTTATTATCAAATTTTCAGTCAGTGAACACTCTTGCAGCTCGCAATCTAGGCCCTCGTTTGCCTCCTGCCAACTGGTTTCCTCCCCCAAATGGTTTTTTAAGTTAAATGTTGATGTCGCTATAAGAAAAGGAAGTGGACCTGCGTTGGATGCAATTATTCAGAATTTTAAGGGCAAGGTAATTGGCTTAGCATGTTCTCAGCTTAAGTGGTGTGAGGATCCAAAAATAGCAGAATTTCATGCCATGTGTTTTGAACTTCGGTGTACTTTGGACTTATCTGTGCATTTGGTTATCAGTGAATTTGATTGCTTGACTCTCGCGGAGTTGGTGGCAGGTCCTCTCGACGGAGATTAAGTTATTGCTTTATTCTTTCTCCTTGGTTTCTGTGTTAGTCTCCTAGAGAGGCGAATAAGGTTGCTCATTATTTAGTTTTTCTTTCTCTTTCTTGTGTTTGGCCCAATTTTTCGGGTTGAGGATTTTCCTCAAGAGTTGGATTCCCTTGCAAGGTTGGATTTTGCTTAGTTTTTATAACAGCTCTCGTTTTTTATATATTAAAAAAAAAAAGGTTAAACTTGTGTATGTATGGGTCTGGTAGAATTTTTGTTTATTTATTGTTGGGCTTATTTGTGTATCCAAATGTTCTATGCTTATATTCACAACTTTTTTTTTTTTTCTATTTAATGAAAATACCTTACTATTGCTCGGTGAATATTGACAATCGTATATCTTCTATACTATGTACTTTAGTTCTTATTCTTTTTTTTTTTTTTGAGGAACTTTAGTTCTTATTCTATGCCCTCATACTATTTAAAACTCCATTCAGTTATTTATATGATATAGATTAGATATTTCATTTATTTTCATCAGGTCAGTTCATTTAAAAATGTGACTTATCTATGTCTATACTGTATAAAAATGGCTAACTATGAAAACATTTTTTGAATATAAAAGGACATATAACTTTTTAAATTGACAATAATAACCGTAAATTATAAATTTTTATTAGATGTATAATACTTCTTTATAAAACTAATTATTTGCTTTAACTGAAATAATTCTATACTATATATAAAAGTGACCAATTAAAAAAAAAACTTTTTTAGATATAAAAAGATATAGAACTTTTTAAATTGAAAATAAAAATCTTAAATTATAAATTTTAATTGGATAGATAATATTTTTTTATAAAACTAATTATTAGTTTAACTTTTAAAATTTTTTATTATTTAAATACTTGAAATAATGGATTAAGACATTTATATTTTTAAGTTGGTATTATTTTAGTTTTTAAATATTTAAAAATTAAAATAAATATAATTTATCTATTTATACTATATCTATATTATATATAAAAATGGCTACTAGGAAAAAAAAAATTTGGACATAAAATGACATAGAACTTTTTAAATTGACAATAATAACTTTAAATTATAAATTTTAATTGGATAGATAATATTTATTTATTAAACTAATTATTAATTTAATTTTTAAAATTTGTAATTATTTAAAATAATTGAAAAATAATGGATAAAGTTGTTTATATGTGTAAGTTAGTATTGATTTGTTCTTCAAATATTTAAAAATTTAAGATAAATATATTTTATCTATCTATACCCTATTACAAAAGTGGTTAATTAGGAAAATAATTTTTTAGATACAAAAATATATAAATTTTTTATTTGACAATATTAACCTTAAGTTATAAATTTTAATTTAATGGATAATATTTCTTTATAAAAACTTATTCTTATTTTATTTTTTAAAATTTGTGATATTTGAAATCTATACAATACTATTTATAAACATGGTTAATTAGGAAAAACTTTTATGAATATAAAAAGGTATACATTTTTTTAAATTGACAATAATAACATTCAGTTATAAATTTTATTTTGAAAGATAATATAATTATTACTTCAATCTTTAAAATTTGTTATTATTTGATAATAAGCGAGGCAAACGTCTTCTTTATTTTTTGATATTATTTTATTTTATTTGCTATTAATTTCATATAACTATTATTTAGTTTTTAAATTTATTATTTTCATTATTTTGTCTTAAATTTCTTTTTTCGTTCACGTATTAATAAAAGATTATATTTATTAAAATTTTATTTTATATATATTTTAGAAAATTTTTAATTATTTATAACTTTATATTATATTTATTTATATGAATATAAATTTAAAAATTAATTAATTTATATGTCTAATAATTATTTTAATCATGTATAATGGACATACAGTAAAAACTAGTGTAAGAAAAAACTTATAAAAAAGCATTAATTTTTTTAATAGTTAAAAATAAAAGCTTTTTTCAAGGGTTCAAAATTATTTTAATAGTTAAAAAAATTGTATTCCTTTAAAATTTGGAGGCCTTTAAAGTTTTTCTTTCTAATGATTAAAGGGGAAAAAAGGCCTTTGGGTCTTTTTTTAGTCCCAAAAAGGTTTTTCCTTCAATGTCTATACTATATATAAAAGTGACTAATTAGAAATAATTTTTTTAGGCATAAAAGGAGTATAGAACTTTTTTAAATTAAAAATAATAATCTTAAATTATAAATTTTAATTGAATGGATAATATTTTTTTTATAAAACTAAATATTAATTCAATTTTTAAAATTTGTGATTATATATAATAACTAAAATAATAGATACATATATTTATATTTTTTACTATTATTTTATTTTTAAAATATTTAAAAATTATGATAAATATAATTTATCTATCTATATCTATACTATAAATAGAAGTGGCTAATTATAGGGAAGACTTTTTTAGACATAAAAGATAAAGAACTTTTTAAATTTACAATAATGACATTAAATTTTAAATTTTAATTAGATGGATAATATTTCTGTATAAAATAAATTATTAGTTTAATTTTAAAATTTGTAATTATTTAAATTAATTAAAATAATAGATATTATTTTAATCTTTGAAATTTAGAATTATTTAAAATAATTAGAATAATAAATGCAAATGTTTATATTTTTAAGTTAGTGTTAATTTATATTTAAAATATTTTAGAATTAAAATATAATTTAAATTTAGGTCGATCAAATGACTTGTTTAATGGTTAAATAGTTTGTAAGAATTTATATAGAAATGCCATACATGCTAAAATAACTATGAGACAATATGTAAAATAATAAGTATTCTTACTAAAAATTCATCTCTATAATTAAAAATGAGCGATATTTTTTAATTCAAAAAAAATTTACAATACTCTGTTTTGCCATGACTATCAATAAAAGCTCAAAGTTAAGTAATACATAATGTTAAAGTTTATTTATCACAAAATAATTTTTCACGTGAACAATTATATATAATATTATCTAAAAAATTTGAATATCTACCATAAAAAATTGTATACAATCTCATGAAATAAGGAAAGTATAAAAATATAGTTTATGAAGAAGTGTTTTTCTCATAAAAGTAAAATATTATTATAGAATTTCTTGGGATGAGCACAAGGTAGAGCAGTTTAAAGATTTGAAATTCTCTAAAACTATCCCAAATTTTCAAGAAAATCTTTTTTGAGAAACCAATATTGTTCCAAATTTTTAGGAGGGTTGGTTTTAGTTCTTCAATTCTCTTGGTGTGACTCAATTTGGCTTGATACAATTTAGGTATTTGGTACTTCTAGCTTTCAATAATCAATTTTTCATATCACTAAAAAAATTTAAGTGGATCACTTTGTAAAATATATAAATATTAAATAGTACATATTATTATATTTATATACTAATTGAAATTGAGAAGTATAAATTGATTAGTTTAATTAGTATAATTTTTTTAATTTCATATCAATTAGTAATAATAATAATTAGTTAAATATTTTATTCAACCATTCAATTAAAAAGAGAGAAAATTATAATAAATTAATAAAATTATTAATAATTGTCATTATATATTTTATTTGGATAAACCATTCAAATAACTAAATAAATTCATTAAATTAAAAAACTGATTAGTTTTATAAATCATATGAGTTGAACGTTTTATATATATATATATATATATATATATATATATATATATATATATATATATATATATATATATATATATATATATAATTAAAAAGTCTATATAGATTTTTTTTTATTATCA
>CATIWR010430951.1:0-11811 GCA_949677035.1 Omphalea diandra | reverse complement strand
ATCCCCGCATGAATTACACTCTGCCCTATTGCGACTCCAAACATCGATTTGCAGTTGCAGAGCGCCTCACCAGCCTATTGAAATAAAATGATGTCACAACGATTCCATGCAACCAACCATTAAACAGCAGCAGCAGCAGAAAGAAGAAAGGAAGCAGAGGAAGAAGAAAGAAGAAGAAAAGGGGAAGAAAGAGGATCGGCAGCAGCAGCAACAGAAAAAGAAAAGGAAGCAGAGGAAGAAAGAAGCAGACGAAGAAGAAGATCGGGATTTATTAGGGCAAATATGTAACTCAAAATCCAAACCGGTTGAAACACCCCAATTTGGGGTGTTTTAATTTGGATAGATTTGTTGGTTTGGGTGGGTTTGGGTTGGTTTGCCAAAATCCCTCAAACCAATCCAAACCACCCCAAACACTTCCAACCAAACACTAAATAATTTTTTAAATCAATCCAAACCCCCCATCCAAACATGCCCTAAGGGGAGTTTTCTGTCGTACTGTATCTTAGGCATGCGCCACACGTAGGGCTCCATAAATTCGAAATGAAATCAGAGCAGCAATATATTTGGGCCTTGCATTATATTTCCTGGCATTGTCGTCATCAATGTCACATCTCCACCTTAATATCTTATTCGATATAGATTTGGTTAAGAAGCTCGATGTTAGTTATTGCAGTAAAGATGGCAGCACCCCATATAGGTCATACCATTACCCTTATTCTATTCCAATCAGGAAAGGACTCTCGCTCTGACCCACAAATAGTTATGCAATTGATTTTGACACTGCCTCTCAACTCAAGCACAAAACAATCACATCTCATCTCCCAAATACAGCTATGAGATATCACCATGTTATCAAAATTCTCTCAATTTAGTTCCGTAAAGGGAAATATATGGTTACTCATTATAAGTCCTGCATCCTCTGGCCTAGTTTTCTTTTCCTTAGTGTTTTTTAGTTCCTTCTCATTGGTAGCCATCAAGCATTATGTTGGGATAGTTAATTAGATGAATAAACATAGGATATGGAGCGCAATTATGAGCTCAATGGCTATATCATTAAAAGTCATTGCATAGTATTTGGTCCAAAGATTTACACAGGAATAAACGTAACACTTAATCATTATAATATCACAAGTAACCATACAAAGAGAGAGAATACATATAGATTATCTTCCTCCCAAATGAACGGAAAACAGGGGAAATTAAAACAAAAGCATGTCTTTCCTCAGAACCAGACAAACAGTAGATACATATACGTATATGTAGCGGTTAGCTAAAGAACTGGAATCCACGTAGGTTGGTTTTCTTAAGGGCAGTCATGGAGTTCTTGGTTTCTTATTTGGGGTACCACCATTATGGTGCAAAGGATCTGGACCGGATGGGACCGCCCTTAACTCTCTAACCACCAATTTCTTGCCGCCTTTAGCGCCAGTTGGTCCAGAAATATCTTCCTTGGAGAAAAGTAACATCTGCATGCATGAAAAATAGAAAATAATGATGAAGTTAGATCCAAAGAAAATAGCCCTGAGGAAAAACTTTAACCTGAAGCAAGCAAACCTTTCTGCTTTGAATCTCCAGAGAAGATTTTACTTCTGGATAAGAGCAGATCTGGCCTGTGTTGCAGCCTGTTAAAAAAGAGAGCAGTAATCATGCATCACATTATATCAGTAGTAAATACAGAAGGAGAGAGAGAGAGAGAGAGAGAGGGAAAGTAGTACCCAGCACAGAAGGTAGTCCCATAAAAGCCAAGAAGAGGAAGACCACTAGAGTGAACACGAACTTGGTTATGCATGCCATTATCAGTGTTCAATACTTGAGAAGCAGAGCAAAGCAACACAACACGAGAGAGAGAGACAGAGACCCAATTTATAGAAGCTGTCCACATTTGAAAAGCCATACAAATGATTGCCTAAGCAGCCATTTTTGGAGAAAGATTCTGTTCTGCTGAGATCCTCTCAATCCATAATGGCCCACTCACCTGACGGCGCCGTCTTGGGTGAGTGACCCTCAAAGAGCCAACGTCACTGGGTCGGCACGTGCCGTGCCCACCGTATCTTAATTGAGGGCAATACAACAATGAATATTAATGATGTGATTAAGATCATGCATTTTTATTATATATTTTTTTTAATTTAGTTTATAATTTTACCATATACAATTTTTTTATTTTATTATATTAATTTTTATATTTATGTAATAATATTTGAAATATCAAATACAACTTGATTTAATAATACTTCTTAAAATCCCTATACGATAATAAAAATAATAAAATGAACGTCATTGAATTAAATATATAAAATAATAACATTTATTGAAATTCAATACATAACTTATAAAAAAAAATCAAGTATAATCTTAATGGCACAATATTAGTAATGCAAAGCGAAACCTTATGTTTTCCAACTCTATATTTGGGAAATTATTTAAAGAAAAAAATAAAAAGAAAAAATAAATTTTATTTTCATCATTTATTTTTTGTCTTCATATTTTTTGATAAAATAATATTATTCATTCAATTCAATAGTCATACGATATCTACAATCTAAGATATTAGTATTGAAAAATTTTGATTAAACCTAATTAATATAATGATTAGAATAATTCACTTGTTACTTAGGATTTCTTCCACATGCTTTTGAAATTATTTTGATATCAAAATATCGTTCTAAATAGAGCTCTTCAACAAAAGTTGTAGTAGAATCATGAAAAATCATAATCATAATGTAAAAGTACCAATAGCATTTCAAAACCAATATATATATTTTTTTTCAACAAATATAAAGTAAAACTCATAAAAGAGAAAAGACACCTACAAAAGAGAAGAATAAGACATCGTAAAGGATAATAAAACATTCACAAGGGAGAATAATGCACCATATAGGATATAGATCTCCACATAATAAAAAAAAAAAGAGATGTAAAAGACCGATATATTAACAAATGACATATATGATTTTATTAAAAGTAATAAACAATAAAAAGATGAAAAAAAAAAAAAAAGAAAAGAAAAGAGGTAGCCACTAATTAACCAATGATGCCTTAAACTAACGCTAATAGAAAAAACCCTTAAAAGAAAGTTTAAAAAAAAAAAAGAATATGAGCTTAGTATACATAATTGATTTTCTTCCTTTATATTTGGATAAATAAAAAAGAAAAAAAATAAATTTATTCTTCCTCTTTAATAAAGAAACATCAAGAGTAAAAATATAAATTCATCATAATTTCTTTTATTTATCATATTTTTACCATTTGGAGAAGAAAATAAAGAAAAAATAAAAAAAAATCATTTCTCATTTATTTTCCTTTCATTTTTAAATAATAAAAAGCTACAATCTTTTTATTTTTCACTATTATTCTCCTCCTTTTCTTATTTTTACTTTATTCCAAACAAATCAGTGTTCTATTGATGCCCTGCCCTGTGCCTAGGTAACATCAAATGCTGGCCGTACTATCATAAAATGGCGATCTCGAGTTTCTGTTATCTTATGACGTCAGTCATATCACCATTGTCAAATGCTAAGCTTCATTACCTGTACCCTTCGGTCCGGACCACTAGTTTAGATTTCGCGTAGAATGATTTGGGAAGAAAGATTTTATCTGGGTTGCTATGGTGATGTAATTTAATTTTTTTTGTATGTCATTAATATCGATCAAAAAATCAAAAATCAATGAACTGATTGATTTTGATGGGGTCTTTCTTTGCTTCTCTGTTATCTTCTCCTCTGGCATTTTATTGGATTGGATTAGAAAGGAGAAGATGATATTGCAGTAGGCCAACTTTTTCTTACACACTTTTGAACTTTGGATGAATAATTTGGTTACAACAGCAACTACCGGTTCAGTTTATGGTTGCCATCCAAGCTATCCGTCCACGCCTGCACGGATGTAAGCCCCCATAGACACTGTTCAACGAAGACACCTTGGATTTCAGCTAACTTAATAGGAAAATAAATAATATTAATACATTATTGATCCTACGCACCAAATGTTACTTTGCATTTTTCAGAAATCAACTCAAAGAAAACAAAAGGCTATGTATGCAATCTCGCGTAATTTTCACCTTCTTCACAATTCATTCAATTCATACAACATGAGGTAATAGGCCTCGTTGCCTCCTTGTTTTGCCCACAACAAGTCTCTGGATTTTATGAGGCCAGGAATCTTGCCACTTACAGTAATGAATGGAAATTGTGCAACAGCATCTATTCTCCCGAGCGAAACAATTGCTATTACTGAACCAGCTGGCTTGTACATGGCCATTCTGATTTCCTTTCCTCCAGCCATCAATAACTTCAAGTTCCCAGCAGCCACTGCTGCATGTTTCTGTGCCAAATATCCCTGTTTGATTTCCTGTTATTAGAAATGTTAATAAATCTGGTGTGGACATGATTAGTTAATTTACATATAAAGCACTCTTGTAAGTTCTCAAGGAGAAAAGCTATTTTTCATTGTTAATTGAATCTGGAAAACAACTGAAAACATTAGCAGCAAGCAAAGGATATGCTACTTACAAATTAAAATATACGGAGAGCAGTATGTTTTTAGCAAAGAGTTACTACCACTCTCAATGTGGCACCTTCCATTAGGATCGCATGCACCAAGTACATCTTTTTTCAGTGATGAAGTTTGACTAATGTTTAGTATCATCCCAACAGTAAATATAAATGGAATAAATATGACATTTTGGCCAGATCAGAGACTTGGCTTCTGATCTTGCTTCACCTGAAATTGAAACTTTATGCTGATCCAAACTAAAAGCAAAGACTTATTCAGTACAATAACTTACCACATAGTCATTTCAATAATCACTTTGAAAAACTTACATTGCTTAGCTTTCAGTAAAATCTTTTACACAATATAGATTTAGCTCAGGAGCTGGAGTAAATTCTATCTCAATTTGCTGAAATGAATAATTCACATCTTTTTTTGGATGAATTCATCTTTAATTGAACCCTATTATTTCTTACAAGTAGATATCATTATTCATGGAAAATACATTGATTCTAGCAAAATTCCACAATCTTTTACAAAAAAGAAATTATAAGATTGAGATCAGAATTTACTGTAATATTAGTAATATCTCCAATTGCAAATATACTCTTTTGACCCTCGACTCTTAAGCACTTATCAACCACCAAGCTTCCATGAACAGCCAAGCTTTTCTTCAAGATAGTATCCTTAAACCGTGCTGAAGCCAATGGTTTCCCTGTGCATATGAAGTGGCCATCTGCTTTGATAATTTCTCCAGCTAAAGAATGATATATTTTGCTACCATTGTCATCTGAATTTGGAATATGATTTAAGTCAATCCTTTGTTCCAATTTCACATCAACACTCTTTGATCTTAACCATTTTAGTGTTTTATCAGCAGCTTTTGGTCCAATAAATTCCAGCAACCTTGTTCCATTATGCACCAGAGTAACCTTCTTTTCTGGGAAATCAACGGCAATTTCTCCTGCAAGTTCAACACCAGTGGGACCTCCTCCAACAATCAAAATGGAATGAGCATACTTGATCTTCTCATTTTCTGCCAGTGCAAATAAAACAAGATCATCTTGAGCAGAAATAACATAACCGTATTGCAAGACCAATTCTTAAGTGCAAATATCATTTCATCTAAATTAATCACGAAACTGTGACCTTTTTTTTTTTTTTTTTTTTTACTAGTTATTGATTCTTTCTTTGTTTTTCTTCCTGCAAACAAAAATCCAAATAGAGGCTTATACAGCAAGCAAGACACAGATGTGATCTTAAGCCACGGTTTCTAGTTAACTACTGCACTATATTCTTTAAGTAAATGATAGTACAAACTTCCAACCTACATAATGCCTCAACACTCTGACCTTTAATGGATTGAATTTAAGGAAGATGCATAAAATGCATGATTCCTGCATAGTTTTACCTGCTTGGTATTCAGCAAGTCTCTGTGTCCTAGTTCTTGGGACAGATTCTGCATGACCAGTTGCAATGACAAGATAATCATAGGGAATTACATTTCCGTCTGCAGTCAATACATCTTTGTCATTGATGTCAATTGCACTAGATGATGTAACAATGCGATCATTACTAAAATAATCTATGTGATTGATCACTTATCTCTCCCCAAACGATGGTTCCACCATTGCTCTCAGGCTTGCCCATGTAGTCTCAAAGTACTCCTTCCTGGTTCAACGTTATATTCAGTTTGGAGAAGTAATGGTAGCAACTAGATAACCAGATAATTCTCTATCTTTTCAGATTTCAAGTAACTACCAGCATTGCCTTATATTCATATGACAGGACACAAGAAAAGGGGACTGAACATACACGTTTATTTGACCACATAACCATTCTTGAAATTTGCTGAACTAGGGTGTCCCTACTAATTTGATTCCCCTTGTTTTTCACTTTCTTTCATAATGGAATCAAATTGACACACAAGATTTAATAATGATGCAATCCATAGTACTGAAAATTTAAAAGACAAATTTTTCCACAAAACATATGACGAATTTCCAGATTACATTAAAAAACTTGTATCAGCTTAGATTGATTAGAAACGATAACTACACGACACATCTCCCTCTGATGTTAAGAATGAAGCTGCTGCATTGAGGCAAACGGACAATCCAACTACAACGGACACATTCCAATGGCTATTTGAAAAGGAAGAGCGTGTGGCATGTGTTATAAACAACACTAGTAATCCGGAGTGTTTTGTTCATAAAACGGTGCCGTATTACTGTTCTTCTTCCTTCATGATTTTTTCAGCTAATTCAGCAGCTGTTGGCGGGAATTCTCTTCAACTAACTTATCAGTTTTGTAGGAGTTTGTTAGAGAGATGTTAGGGTAGTTTTTGCTAGCTCATATTCTTGTTTTTCCCTTTCTTTCTTTGTATAAAACCCTGTGATTGTTCTAATATCAGTGTGATAAAATTTTTCAGAAAATATTTTTGTTCTTCATCAACTCTAATATGGTATCAGAGCTGTGAAACACATTTTTTTTCTTTTCTCAACAAACAAACAGTTTTTTTTCCTTTTGAGCAATTGACACCATGAAGCACAGAAACAAAATTACAATAGTCCTTCAAGTCCTTATTTCCTTCACTCGAATGAAAATCCATCTTTAGTATTGGTTTCACCGATCCTTTCTGGTTCCAATTATCACTCATGGTTCAGAGCCATGAAAATGGCGTTGTTGTCAAAGAATAAGCTGCAATTTGTTGATGGTACAATCTCTGTGCCAGCCATTACAGATTCTTCACATTCTGCATGGCAGAGATGCAAGACTATGGTGTTATCTTGGTTAATGCATTCTGTTTCTCCATCAATTGCTCAAAGTGTAATATGGTTAGATAATGTTGTAGATGTATGGAAAGATCTCAAAGATAGGTTCTCGCAAGGAGATGCTTTTCGAATCTCAGATCTAGAATAAGAAATTTTTGCTTTGCAGCAGGGACAACTCTCAGTCACAGATGACTTTACTCAACTCAAAATTCTTTGGGATGAGTTAGTGAATCTGAGACCCCGTCCTTCTTGTTCATGCACACCAGCATGTAATTGTGGATATGTTACTACTGCTCAACAATATCAGAAGTCAGATTATGTCATACGTTTTTTAAAAGGCCTCAATGAAAATTTTGCTATGTTCATATCACAAATTATGCTGATGGAGCCTCTTCCATCCATGAACAAAGTGTTTGCTTTAGTTTCTCAACATGAGAGACAACTAATGAGTCAAGGATGCATTGGTCCAATAACTGAGTCCACAGTTTTTGCAGCCAAAGGAAATAATTCCAATTATCAGCATAAACGAGGTACAATCTTTAATGGTAAGAAACCAGTGTGCACATATTGTGG
The DNA here is from genome assembly GCA_949677035.1 of Omphalea diandra. Lineage (NCBI taxonomy): Eukaryota > Viridiplantae > Streptophyta > Magnoliopsida > Malpighiales > Euphorbiaceae > Omphalea > Omphalea diandra. The sequence goes on along the minus strand of CATIWR010430951.1, from coordinate 3,973 downwards.
CTATGTTGGACATACAATGGATAAACGTTTCAAAAAACATGGTTATCCACGAGGCTTTAAGTTACAAAATAAGAATAATGAATACGCTAATAATGTTGAGAGCTATATACCTTCTGGTTTGGAATCTGAAAATTCTAATGCAGTTGCAGAAGTTAATTCTTGTCCAACAGATGAATCTTTCTTTTCTTTGACTAAAGATCAATATCAACAACTTATGAATCTTTTGCAAGCTTCACAAACTATCACTTCTCCATCCACTACTACTGTTGCAGCAACACATGTTGCTGACATGACCAAGTTCAAGGTTGTAGGTATGTGTCTCTCTACATCACAGCATCCTATTTTTAACAAAATTGCTTGGATTGTAGACACTGGAGCTACAGATCATATTGCCTGCACATTAGACCAATTTACCACATACAAATTAGTAAGTAATTACTTTGTAAGACTCCCAAACAATCAATTGATCCCGGTAACCCATATTGGAACTGTCCAACTCAATCCTAATCTTACCTTAGTCAATGTGTTGCATGTTCCTCAATTTGCTTTCAACCTACTTTCAGTTAGTAAACTTACTAATGATTCCACTTGTTGTTTCCTCATTCAATCTGCTTGTTGTGTCATCCAGGACATTGCAGCTTGGAGGACGATTGGATTAGCTAGACTGATTGAAGGACTTTATCAATTGATAATTCCTGCATCTGTTCAATCATCTCATCCTAGCTTAGTCAACTCTTGTTCTTCCAATTCTGGTTTCGATCTGGCATTTTAGGTTAGGTCATCCTTCTATATCAAGAATAAATGAACATGTATTTGTCACAAACAAGAATTTAGTGTGTGAAGTATGTCACTTAGCTAAACAAAAAAAAACTTGTCTTTCCTTTGAGTCAATCTTGCAGCAAACATGTTTTTGACCTTGTTCATATAGATATTTGGGGTCCCGTTACTCCTTCTTTGGATGGTTCTAAGTATTTTCTCACTATTGTGGATGACTACAGCCGTTTTACTTGGTTGTTTTTCATGAAATCAAAATCTGAAGCTAGACAGTTAGTTCAACAGTTTTGTTCATACACTGAAACACAGTTTCACTACAAAGTTAAATGTATCAGAACTGATAATGGGCAAGAATTTAACATGCCTTTTTTTTACTCTACTAATGGAATAATTCACCATATTTCTTGTGTTGAGACACCTCAACAAAATAGCATTGTGGGGCTGTTAAGAATGAAGCTGCTGCATTGGGGCAAATGGACAATCCAACTACAACGGACACATTCCAACAGCTATTTGAAAACGAAGAGCGTGTGGCACATGTTATAAACAACACTAGTAATCCAGAGCATTTTGTTCATAAAACGGTGCCGTATTATTGTTCTTCTTCCTTCATGATTTCTTCAGCTAATTCAGCAGCTGTTGGCGGGAATTCTCTTCAACTAACTTATCAGTTTTGTAGGAGTTTGTTAGAGAGCTGTTAGGGTAGTTTTTGCCAGCTCAGATTCTTGTTTTTCCCTTTCTTTCTTTGTATAAAAACCTGTGATTGTTCTAATATCAGTGTGAGAAAATTTTTCAGAAAATATTTTTGTTCTTCATCAACTCTAATAGATTCTCCAACAATAATACTACAACAGATGAAGAGCATGATAAAGCAAAGAAACCAGCGATACCGCCTCCAATTACCACCAGCCTCCTCCTCTCTCCTCCCGAGTTTTGCTGGTCCTTCATTTCTGATCAAATTCTTCTTGTGCTCTGTTTTGAAGAATATTACTGTATGACCCTGGAAACAAACTCAACTCGGTTATTGCGCTTGAAAAGAAAAGAAATGCTGCTTGCCTTTTCATTATCAAAACTTATTGATTGTGTCTGCCCAGCAAGGAATATTCATCATCTAATTGCTGGGTTTGCCTCTTCCTTCGATTTTGGTTCACGTCTTTGGTGCTTTCCAGATCTGATCAGAGTCGCAAACAGGTTAAATTGGCGAGTTCATATCAGAATAATTTTAAATTGAGTCATTATGCATAAAAAAAATTCAGTTTATTTCCAAAATCACTTATAATTTTAATTTTTACAAAATAAATTATTATTTTGATTTTTAAATAAATTTTAAATATTTTTAATAATTTAAATTAAATTATTTTCGATAAGTCGAGTTTAGACTAGGTGACAAGTTCAATTAAAGTTAAATCAAGTTTGATTAAAAAATTTTAAATTATTTTAGATTTCAATAGCTTTAAATTTTATTTTAGTCAAATTAGAAAGTGTCAAAATATTTGTTCTCTTTCTGTTTCAAGGTAGGTTGCGCATCTAGTAGAATTTTAGACGCCTCTTTATATTTCTTCACAACTTTTTCATAGCCGTTAAGCCCTTTATGAGATCTGTTCAACTGTCTTTGTAGTTATGATAGTTTTCTCCAACTCTTTTTCTACATCTTTAATTGAATGTATGGAAGAGATTCAACAGAATTAGCATAACCACTAATAATAATTTTTAACATTAGTTCCTCATATATTCCAGATATTTCATGTATACAGATGTGACATTTACTTTGAGATTCACGGTGGAAGCTCTGGTAACTAGTTGTTTTTATTGATAGGTTTTCTAATTTTTCCTTTTGTTTGCCTAGCAACCAAATTTTGTTTAACTTTCTTGCTTACAACAAAGTTGTTTAAATAGACATTCTCTTTACATTTGTTTTGGATTAATCTTCTAAGGTTAAGGCATTTTGAGGCATTTGTTAATCACTAGAAGTTCCTTGTCAGATTCAATTTCTATTTGGTTAACCCGAGCATTTTTGGCTATGGTAGATTGAGGTCTTCTACGGTTGTAATTTCCACTTCGTTTTTCAATCATAATATCAATTGGCCCAATCATTGGTATTGGCTTTATTATTGGACTTTCGATGTTTCATCCTCTTTAATTAACCTCATTTTATTTTTCTCCTTTTGTAATATAGGCTAGATTAATATTTTTTTTTTATGAACTATCATTTGTCTCAAGATGCCCTAAAGGGATTGAATACGGCAATGACAAGTTTTAAAACTTCTTAAAAGTAAAGAAAATCAAGCAAACACAAAATACACAAGAATTCATGGAAAGTCAGCTTAAATCAATTCTACATCCTTTCCTCTAGATTTTCCTGCAGAGTTTCACTGGACAATAACTTTTTCAGGTGCTCTTGAAATCTTTAACCAGATATAGCTCAAGACTTTTCCAAGCTGAATTTTTTAAGTACCACTTTAAAACATTTACAAATAATTTGCGAACACTATTTCATGCTTTTCCCTATGATAGTTTGGATATACTATCTTAAACCTTTCATAAGAAAACAGTTTAAGATTATTTCCGATCTAAGAATATTCTCAACACAAAAAAAAAAAAAAGTAGAATGAAATACTCTCATCACTTAAACTCTTTCACTAATAAACAGTGAATACAAATTCCTTTGTCTGCTTGACTCTATTGGACTTTCATGTTGCTGATGAAACTCAATGAATCTTATTCTTTATTCAAATGATAGCTCTCATTTGCATATGAAGAAAGTTTAATTCAAACAATTGAACTTTAAGACACTTTAGTATGCTTTTTAAAGCTTTTAGACCACTTGAAATGTCTCACTATCATTTGCATATTAATACAACCACTAGCTACATTATTAATGATTGTTGGCAAGATCATCATGATTGTTGAATGACCAACACCCTTCTGATCTTGCTCAAATGATTCTTGAGTGCCACGCTTTCATCTATGTCTACTATTATTGAATTTGTATACGCTCGTTGAAGTATAGCATGCTCGTTGTGATCTTTTGAAATTCATTAACTTCATTTTCTTGAGCTTGATTTTTTTAGCATCATCTGTGTGAATTCTTAATTGTCATTGAGGATGTTCAATGCCCCATTGTGATGATTCCCATTATTGATATCTTTACTTTAGTCATTGCAGTTCGCAAATATATATATATATATATATATATATA
>CATIWR010430945.1:0-36696 GCA_949677035.1 Omphalea diandra | reverse complement strand
GTCTCTTTTATCTCTCTTTTTCTCCTCTCTCTCTCTCTTTTCTACATAGTTTTTATATTTTAAAAATTTTTATATATATATATATATATATATATATATATATATATATATATATATATATATATATATATATATAACATTTTATTTAATTTTAGACTTAAACCAAATATAAAATTCATTTCATTCGAAATGAATTTTATTTTTATTTCGTAATATGTCAAATATAAAAATTCATTTGCAAATGTATTCTATAAGAAATTTATTTGAAACTAAATGAATTTTAAGTTAGAATTGAAACAAATACAACATTAATTATCCTTTTACTTTCCATTTATTGCTTAAAAAATTTAAAGTATAATGCCAATTCCTTTTTAAATAAAAAATATATAGCCTATATATATATATATATATATATATATATATATATATTACTTGACACATCATCTATTTATATTGATGACTATTACAGTTTCTACTTCTTAGAATTTTGATTTTTTTACTTTTTTTTATTATATATCAATAATAAAACAAAATTAAGTTAATTATTATAATTTACTTAACTTTTAGAATTAAATATATCCTATATTAAAATTAAATAGTTAATTAATTTATATATAATGAATAATAGAAAAGATAAAATTTTTTGACATCACTTATTTTAAAAAAAGATTTTAGAAATATTATTTTATTTTTTAAAATAATTTTTATTTATATAAAATTAATATTTATAATTTCATATAAAAGAGTTGAATAAATTTATAGAAATAAATAATTTAAATTTAATTATAAATTTTAAAAAATTCTACAAATATTATTTTCTCTTTTTTATTTTGACATGTATATAATTTAAATTTTTTAATCAAAATATATTTATGTTTAAGAATTAAATTTTATGAAAAGTATATTATGTTATAATAGGATAAAATTAAAAATAGTATTAGAGTTATATTGATAATTTTTTTTATCATCATCAATTAATAAAATGATATTAATTAGTTTAAGCAATTCGCCAATCAACACGTATGGAACATTCAATTCTTTTATTATGACAACCGCTAAAAAAAAAAAGCCCAAGAATAGATTAAAATAGCCTCCATATGAGAGCCCTCATAGAGCATCTCATTCCTTCTAGCCCAAGTCATCTAGCGGTAAACAAAAAAGAGCTCAAACTGTTCTTTATTCAATATGTCCTTGGGCATCCATAAAGCTTCAAAAGCATAATCTTTCCTCAGTCTCTACACCAGGTCCTGAAATAGACTACAATGCCAAATATCAGTAGAAAAAGGGCAAGTAAGAATAGAATGACATGAAATCTCATACCCAAAACGACATTTATTACATCGGGTAGCAACTGGAACATGATGTGAGAGCAAATCAATATTAGAAGGCAAAATATTAGAGCAAAGATGCCACATGAAAATTCAAATCTTAGGAGGTACACTCACGCTCCAAAAAAATTTCCACCAGCCTATAGCCTAGGATGAATGAGAAGAAGAGGTAGAGTATAGAAAAAACACTAATCCAATACCCACATTTTACCAAATACTTGCCTTTCTTATAAAAAAGCCAACAAATCTGATCAAGACTAGAAAACTAAGGCCTTCAAATACTTAAGATGGTTCCACATTATGATGCATAAAATGCTAGTGAATCAAATGATAATTCCACTACCCATTCGACAAATAAGAGTATTATTAGGTAAAGATCTAGGTGAGGAAATCATAAAGCTATGGGGTCTCAGGGATCCATTTATCATGAAATACCCAAATAGCTTCCCCATCACTCACACACCATTGGGCCCCTCCTAGAACTAAAGACCTACCCAAATAATGCTTCTCCTAATATAAGATGGATCTTGCCCAAGAGTAGCATTCAAAATAGAACCATTTGGAAAATACCTCCCCTTAATAACTCTAGATACCAAAGACGAAGGTCTAGTTATTATGCACAGATTTGTTTACTAACCATAGCCTGGTTGAGAACACGAATATCACAAAAATCCATATCATCCATCTACTTGGGCTTATAAAGATCAGACCATTTTCTCCAATGAAGCCGATTATGTGACTCTTCCATTCCCCACTAGAAGTCAGCACAAGATTGCTCAATATCGTGGATTACAGAGGATGGAATTCTGAAATAAGTCATAGCATAAGTAGGAATTGCCTAAATCACAAATTTAATAAGAATATCATTGCCTAAATCACAAATTTAATAAGAATATCATTGCCTAAATCCCAAATAACCTAACAGAGTCTTCTTATTTATCATAGAAAAGGTTGGCAAACCTAAATAAATCTCATGTCCAAAACCACATGTATGGAAAAGATGTTGGCAATGTCGCCATGCATGTCTGATGGACTATTAGGATTGAAAGACAAAACAGACTTTTCAAAATTAATCAATTGCCCTGAAGCATCCTCAGAGTTTCAATTACTCCTTTAGCTGTAAACACTCAGACACAATGGCTCGATAAAAAATAATACTGTCATTAGTAAAAACAAAAAGGGACATAGTTGGGCTGGCCCTAGAAATCTGCACACCATGGATCAGATAAAAATTAATAGCCTCATGCAAAAGAGAAGATAAAGCATAGAAGCAAAAGAAAAAAAAGTAAGGTGACAATGAAGGACTATGCCTCATACCCCGAAAAGACTTAAGATCCCTGACCACTTTCCTATTCACCAGGAAAGAGTACAAAACTAATTAGACACACCTCATCACTAGTTGAACCCAATGGTTGTGATAACCCAATTTGAGCATAACTCTTTCTTAAAAATCCCACTCACCCAATCATAAGCCTTGCTTATGTCAAGTTTGAGAGAGTAAAATCCCCTATGACCCTCCCAATGATTTCGACGCTACTGAACTCTCAAAACCCAAAAAAATATTATCAATAATAACACAATCCGACATGAAAGCACACTAGATGTCATCTATAACGGAACTAAGAGTATCCCTCAATTTGTTGGTGATAGCCGTAGAAACAATATTATAAATAATATTGCACAACATGATCAGGCGAAAAATCATTCTCATAGTTTGGCTTTTTAATCTTTAGAATCAGAGTCATGAGTAGTACAGTTCCACAAGGTCATATCTACCCCAACAGACAAGCAGCAGACGCCTTAGGACCAACCGCATGCCAAGACCGTTGATAAAAGAAAGCAGACATCCCATCAAGTCTAGGGAACTTTCATGGGTGCGTGTCAAAGAGGGCAAGCCTAACATCCGTAGCTGAAAATGGTGAAAGAAATAAATTATTACAAGTTTTAGGAGAAGGAATACACAAATCATCAACATTATCATCATAAGCCAAAACACATTTACCTTTGTCAATAACAGCACTGTTTGAGTCCCTTGCTGAGTTGCACAACAAGACTTCGAGGTGTCTCTTTCACTAAAATCAAAGGTTGGTTTTTTGATTGCCTTCCCCTTCATTTCCATGTTGCCTTGCTTTCCTTCCTATCATCATTCTGATCAAGCGAGACATGTTTCTGAATTGGGGCCACTTTCTTGATCGGCTTCAATTTGCTCCTACCATACTAGTCATCCATCCCAATATTAACCCTAAGTAAATCAGCTTCCATACCTGTGCAATTATTAAAAGGAACCAACGCTCGAACATTATGCTAATACACCCCACCAGTCAGCATACCCACAACATTGTTATCTATATTTTCTATATTCGAAATAATATCATGCGCATTTTTAATATCATCACGGCCATGCACATGTTGAGCTACTACACTTTTCTCAATATTGTAATCATCATGGACCCTATTCGGAGAAGACTTATCCTAACTAGTGTGACTCCCTCAATCCCTTCCCACAATCTTCCTGTGATCATATGCTAAATTTTGACTTAAGGCTTTCATCTAGGAACCAAATGGCATGCCTCAATTGGTGTTCAAGACTTTAAAGCACACTCACAAAACACATGACTAAGCATTCCACATGTGTAGCAAAAATATGGTAGCCTTACATAGGTTACCACCACTATTCTTTTAGCAGCACCACTCTCCACATCAAGCGAAAGACCTCTAATCAATGGCTCCAGAATGTTAACCAGGACATTAACCCTCAAGAACCATCCATGCAGTCCCCAATTGGGCCAACATCCACCTCCAATACCTTGACAATTTCTCCACCCAATTGCCTTGCAACAACAGTAGTCATGAAAGTAAGAGGAACATTATGAAATTGAATCTAAAAAGCATCCTGATTGAATTCTGATTCACCCACATGTTATTTCTTTGATATTTCAAAAAAATATCAATAGGTTTTTATCAAAACTCCAAGGCCCATTCAGCATCATATAATTCCTATCCTCATTATTTTGAAACATTACTGCTTATTACTAATTTTATATCAAAGCCATGTAAAACACGTAGCCTATCTGATAGGGCAGTATGAAAAACATCTCTATTAATAAGATGGGGAGATAATATTTTACATGCAAAGCACATTGTAGCTTGTTCCTTAACAAGCTGATGAGTGTGGTGATCGAAGGAGATGGTGAGATTGTCAGTCGATTCCTTTAAATGAAGTTTGGCAGTAATCTTGGCTAACTCGTTAGCATCCATAATAAAATAAAGACAAAATCAATAAAAAGGGAAAGAAAGAAACTCGAGTAACATAGCAAGAGAAGAAATTCAAAAAAGCCCACTTATAAGCGAGCGAAAGGACTTGAGAGCAACTCGAGAAACCTGCTCACATGTCAATCAAAGGGGGCTAGGGAAACTCCAAAAACCCTAAAGAAAAGGGATGAGGATCGTAAATATTTAGTAAATACATTTTAATATTACCATAATAGTAAAAATCTCTCTAAATATCGTGATTGAGATGAAGATAATAATTGAAATGGGATAAGGTTCCGTATGCTTGGCTTAAGGAACGCATAAGCACCTACTGTAAATTTTAGGATCATTAGCTAGTAAAATTATTTATTAAGGTTATTTGAGTCTATTGTTCAAATAGAGATCAACTCGAAATACTAGATTAATGTTAAATGACATCATATTAACATTACAAATCTTACCAATTAGCATTGGGTGGGAGTTTTGCCTCCAACAGTAATTGAAGAAAGATTCTCCCACACCCTAATCTGGTAAAAAACAAACCCTCAATTCTTCTTATCTAATTCTAACCCTAGCTTACAAAAAATTATTGAAATAAACCATCATTTTTTTTTATTTTTTTTTTTTTTTGTGTTAGTGTAGTTCAACAAGGGTTCAAATAGGAAATGTGGTAGTGGACCTAATACTGTCAAAACAAAGAGATTACTAAAGGAATCTTATGGTAAGTGAAATTTGTAATGCATGTAGGTTTCTTTTTGTTGTTTAAGTGTGTTTTTTTGTCATTGTTAAATAAAATAAGGTTTGATTTTGTCAAACTCAAGAAGTGGCCTTAATTTTGTCAAATAAAATAGGGTTTCTATTACTTTTTTCATTTCTTGGATTTGCAACTGCAATGTTAAAAATGGTTAAATATGCAATTAGGGGTTTTAATATCCAATGGTGAAATGCACATGCTAATTGGTATTTTTATTTATGTATTATTGTAGAAGGGATGTTGTTATCTGATTTAATGTTTAATTATGGCAGGGAATGGAGGATTGAAGATGATAAATTGGTATATGCTGATGGTGTGGTAGATGTAGTTGTTGGCTTTGATTTTGATTATTTGACTTATGATGCACTTGTTAACAAGTATAAAAATGATTTAGGTGCTAGGAATGTGAAAGATATATTTGTGCTTGAACCTAGACAAGACTTAACTAATGGGTTATTTTTAGTATACAATGATGACACTATTAGGAGAGTTTTAAATTTCATTAATAAATATAATTGGGAGAGTGAGATAGAGATTTATGACAATCATGAATTATATGTTCCTATTTTCCATTAGCCTTTATTAGAATTAAAGGGGTTAGAACACCACTTTGATAATCAACATGATAATAAGGTAGAAATTAGAGGGTTACTAAAGTGTCCAAGCATAAAAGCTAGTGAGACTGGTGGGAATGGTGAGGTTGGTGATATAAGCACTCCTAATATAAGAGCTAGTGAGAGTGTTAGGGCTGGTGGGATTAGTGAGGGCATTGACATAAACCCTTTCATTTACAATGATGCTTATTTCTCAAACTATGCCTTTGAAATACCCACACACTGTTCTTGAATGAACCAAATTGAGAATGTAGGAAGCAGTAAGGGTGGTAGTAAATTAGGTGTAGATATTTATAATCGTCCTAGTAGCCATGTAAGTGAATAAGATGTAAATGAAGTTGATGTTGAGAATGAATAAAAGAGTGATGAATGCAACAATGATGAAAGTGATGTAAAAGATATTGTAACACTAAGTGAAAGGGTTAGGTTTTAACAGAGTGATGGCTAACCCCACTTTATGTTAGGAATGACATTTGCTAATGTGATAAAAGCTAGGGAAGCCATAGCTAAATATATAATGGCTATAGGTGTAAGGTTGCAAATAAACCCTAAAAGCCATATAGGATCAAGGTTAAATACAAGAAGAGGGAGAACTATCCCTTTGTGCTTATAATCCCTAAGGATGGCAAAAATCTTGGATTAGTAGTTAAGACTTTAGTGAGCGAACACAATTAATTTAGGCATATTCAATTTCGATGGGTATATATCTATCCCTGAATGTTGTCGGGTACTATTCACTTCCCTGCCATTCTTATAACCATCACCTGTAATTCACGCAAGTGTGTTCACACCCCCCTGAGTGGACAAGAAAGAAAGGATTTCTTAGAGCAACCCCTGGAAGTAAAGTTTCTTGTATGAGCATTCAATACATGTATAAGTCCGTGGAAGAGTGAAAAGGTCACCACTACTGAAGATCTCCCCCATAATCTTAGATAGGTCATTTAAGGGTTCGTTGCGGTTCAGTATTATGCTTACAAACTAGGCTACCCTTCTTAGATAGCTATGTGGGACCACCTACCACTAGTCTTTAGTCGAAAGAGTTTATTGCACAAAAAGGTCGGGACGCAGGCTCCTAAAGAGGGAAGCCCAATGATTGTCAGATGCAAAGACCCACACTTCATTAAGATCATATTGGCATACTCTCTCGAAAAAAAAAAGAGCTGACCCCATTGAAGACGAGAGTGAGGTACAACAAGGTCATTTTTGTTCACTGCCCTTCTCACAGAACCGTACATGGACGTTACCGCTCATACACCTCCAAGCATGCAAGCAATTAGCCTTCCTCTACAAGGAATGGAAGTGTGGATAAATCAACATCAAATAAAGGAATTAGTTTTTTCTTTTCAGCAATAACATGATAAGAGCATCCATTTCACAAAAACCTGTAGATCCCTTTCTATCCTGCCACTTTAACACCTTTTGATCTTTGAAAAGATCATTATGAGCCCTCTCTTAGAATGTTTTTATAGATTCCAAAAATTCCATGGTGGATCAGGTGAGAATGAATCCAGGAATCCAGGACATACTCATCTTAGAGCTTCTGCTCTCTTTTAGGGATGGATTTTTATAGATAGAGAGGGATGTTTGAAGATCTCGATCGATCCTTAAATCGAGAGGGACGCTCGACCAACAAGAGAGGAACATTTGAAGATATCAACCAATGAGGAGAGAAAGGGAAGACTAAAAGGAAGATCTCTCATCTGATGACCCTGAATAAGAAGGAGCTACTCTCGATGTGAGATCCGCAGCAAAAGAAAGAAGATGAAAGGGATGCCCTAGAGTCGGATAAGCCTTAAAAAAAAAACACACACACACACACAATGGACTAGACACAAACAAAAGAAATAATAAAAAGGCTATGATATGATCCTATGTGCCCTGATGATGCACTCCTAGCTCTCAGAGTTACATACTAGAAAAAAAAAATCTCTCTATTACTTTAAGAAGAGAATAGTTGGTTTGACCGACGGACTACGTGGGAAATACGAGATCTAGGCAAGCCACTACATTTTATCCCCTTACCCTTGAACGATAGAAGAACTACTTATCTTCTCTTAGATAGCAGTCGATCGGTTCGCATCTATAGTTAATCAATAGGTCCGTGAATATTTTCTTCTATATGATAAATCGCCATTTCATAGCACTAGCAATATTTTTTAGCTAAATATTTTAAAAAGAAAGTGTATGAGAATCCTTAGTATAGGGTAACAAATATGAAGAGTGACGTAAAAAAGATTCTTAAGATTAATGTGAGTGAAGCTAAATGTAAAAAGACAAAAAGAAAAATTTTAAGAGAATTAGATGGGAGTTTCAAAGTGGAGTTTGAATATTTAGTAGCTTATGCAGAGTCATTAAAGAGGAGCAACCCAAGCACCAAAGATAAGATAGAGTTATGCAAAGAGGCTTTGAAATAATAGAGAAAGTCTTTAGAAGGATGTTTATTTATTTTGAAGCTTGTAAAAAAGAGCTGACTTAGTTGGTGTAGGCCTTTGATAGGCCTTAATGGTTATTTTTTAAAAGGTGTCACCAAAGGTCAAGTACATACAATAGTAGGAAAGGATGCAAATGACCAAGTGGTGCCAATTGCTTAGGCACTGGCTAACAAAGAGAACAAAATAATTGGAGTGGTTCTTATGTTATTTGTCTAAGAAATTCAACTTGGTGATGGATCAAAAATCACTTTGATCTCACATATGTAAAAGGGACTTTTTTTTTTTTTAGATTCTAATATAATTTATTTGATCTTTCACTTTCGCTTATCATTTTTATATGTTGTATTTTAACTATGTATGGAGGGTATAATTGATGTTATTAGTTAAGTATTATTTGAGGTAGAACATAAATGTTGTGTCAGACATATGTATGCCAATTAGAACAAAAACTAGAGAGCAGGTAAATTGAAAAAGTTTCGGATCTTTACTTGGAACACCCATAATGAAGAATTCAGAGATAATTTAAAGAAATTGGGCGAGGTTAGTATGGTATTGGTTTATTGAATGTATATATGTTCTGATTTATGATGCGATATATTTTCCTTATCAATATACTTAATCTTAATGGCTTAACCAAAAAGCTATTAAAGATTTGAAGAAATATAATCCCTCTTATTAGTGTAGAGCTTACTTTAGTAGTAGGTGCAAATCCATATGGTGTTCAATCCACATAGTGTTCAATAACATTACAAAGTCATTCAATTTTGGATAGTAAAAACTAAGCACAGACCCATCGAGATGGTTGAAGATCTCAAATTGCAGACAATGAATAAAATCGAGGATAACAAAAAGTTAACTGATAAATGGGTGAATGATTAGAGTCCAAAAGAGATAGAAATGTTGCCAGACAACAAGGACAATGCTTTTGGATGCAAAGTGATCTTCAATAATGATTTTTTAGCAAGCACATAGTTATGTTAGACAAGCATCAGTGCACTTTTAGGGTGTGGGATCTCATTGAAATCCCATTTGAACGTGCCATTTATGTTTTCTACTATGTTAAGGTTGGTCCCTTATTAGTTATAAACAAGTGGTATCACAAGTCCACTTATCTCAAAAGTTATCAATATCTTATACAATTTGTTCTAGGTAAGAAATTTAAGAAATGTGAGGAATTTTAACTAATTATGCCTCCACTAGTGCCAAAGTTAGTTGGTAGACCAAGGAAAAAAGAGAATTATGATTTCTAATGAGCTTGACACAATTAGCAAGTTGCCAAAGAATGAAAAAAATAAAGTAGTAGGATTTATAGAAGTGAAGGTCATAACAAAATTAGTTGTCCAAACAAGGGCAATGTGGTTTGTATTAATTCAGTTTTTTTTATTTTTCATTATTCTATTGGTTTAATTTTTTTGTTTATAATTAAAATATGTTATAATTAATAAGTGGCATATATTAAGAGACCTATTGAGAGCACTCAATCACAAGCAAGGACTATTAGGTGGCAGGCTAGAGAGATAAGAGTTACACCTACTAGAAGCCATAGATAAGTTGCATTGCTAGGCAGCATGCTAAAAGGACAAGGGTTGCACCAGCAACAAGACATGAGGGAGTTGCACATGTAATAAGTCATGAAGGAGCTGCACCTGTAATGAGTCATGGAAAAGCTACACCTACAACATGATGTAGAGGAGATGCATATGCAACAAGCTTTAAAGAAGTGACATCTATACCTAAAGAACAACCTGCTTCATATTCAATCTTCCATAAAAGCATTTCCAATGCAAGTAAATCAATAAGATCTGTTGGATATGGGTGTTATCTTGATCTAAATACTAGAGGTGCAATACTGAACATGAGTGATATTAATGTTGTTTTCCTATTTTGATATCAATGTTATTTTCCTTCATTTAAATATGACTTCCTTACGTGTTTATGTTTATTTTATTCTACCTATAATGAAAAAGTGAAACTATTATTACATAAAGATCTTTCCATTTTTATAATTGATCGTGATGCCTAGTGTTGGCCTAGTACACCAAGAAAGGGCATTGAATTGGTGGGAGATTAAAAAATAAAGAGAAAGGTTTAAGTGTTTAAAGAGTTGAGAAAGAGAAAAGAAAATAAATACAAAATATTTATAGTGGTTCAAGTGTTAACAAACCTACGTCTACTCCCTAATTCTTCATAATTAGGTTTTCCACTTAACTGAACTAGTGTTTTCAATCTCACACCTAACTTATATAACTTGTGTTTTATGACTCACACAATACCCTTACAACTTCAGTTTTTAGGCTTACACAAAACCTCTCACAATTTGTGTTTCTAAGCTCACACACAACCTTTACAAGAGTTTTGAAAGCTTAAGCTAACTCTCAACCTACTTGCAAGAGTGTTTAATGCTTACACCAAACAATCAATAATACATAAAGAATAGTAAGAAGAATGAGTAGCAAATTTGCAAGAGTTTTGTTATAATCAATGAAATGATCTTGCATTTACATCAATTTGGTGGAGTATTTATAGCCAACATCCACTAAAGAACATTACTCAAAAACTATCCCAAAATCTCCAAGTTGTGCTAGGCAGATTTTGCATTAAATGCTTGTCAAGTGGAGGTTACGGTCGTTACTGGCATTTCTGAGTCATGAGTTTTTAATTTGCAATGAAGAGCTAAAAATCGCAACAAAAAACCTCGTTCTATGTCTAACGGCTAGTCCACGTGTCCTTCCCTCCATTGTTGTCTAAGAAATATAGTAATTGTAACTACTTAAAAGTCGTGGTTGTGATTTAACTTTCTCTTAGGTGTGACTAAGATCGTGAATTCTTCTATTTAGTGAGCAAACAACACCTTCTTGAGTCGCGGTCACGATAAATGCTTAACCCTCACTATTTTTGATTTTTCAATGGTTTCCTCAGATACTTGGCGTGTTGGGCTATGGCTTTGGTTCCCTCATTTCTTATTATGAAATTTGCGATCGCGACATTGGATGTGAATGCCACTGTGAATTCCTCTATGAATCAACTAAGCTCACTTGGGCTAAGTCGCGGCTATGAATTCGTTCGCAAATTCTTCTAGCCTAGCTCAATCCATCCTTATAGCAAAGTCGTGATCACGATTTAGAGGATACTGACTGCGAATTTAGATATTCTTCTTAAAAATGGAGATTTTGACTTCCATCCAACTTCTAATTAAAATATATCTTATAAACTATAAAACAACACTTGAACAAAGCATTAACTGATCAATCTTCATTGTCAAGATCAAAAGAGGCTTATGACTTAGGTTTAACCAACCTAGTTGAACAACCTCCCCCTTTTTGATTTTGACAACTTAGATTGATCTTAAAGAAAATTAAGTGCATGAGTTGTGAAGTTGGAATGGTCAATGATCAATTAATCAAAGAATTTGAAGTTAGTGAACAAATAATCAAAGAATTCTAAGTTTGAAAAAGTAAAGTTCCTATGGCTATTACTCTCCCTCAACTTATGCATTATCTTCAAATGTTCTATTCTCTCCCCCTTTGGCAAAATCAAAAAGAGGGTGAATTTTTAAAAAGTGAAGTGCATAAATTGAGATTAAGGAAACATAAGAAACAAATAAACATTCATAACATAAAATTGCAAACACATAAAAGGAATCAATGAATTGCAAAACAAACACTTTTATTTATATAATCTATGGGATCAATAGCTTTACATCAAGATTATAGAGGAAATAACATAAAATGGAAACCTAAAAATAATCTAAAAGATGGGAGAATTGTCATCATCTCCAGAATCATCCATGTCTTCATAAGCTCTTCCGCTTTGGGCTTCATCACCCTTCTCAACCTCTTGGTTGTCCTCCTCTTTAGGTGTGTCCTCCTAATCTTCAAAATCTGGAAGATGGTAGGGAGTAGCACCTACTTTTTCCTGTAAATCAACCAAATCACTGTATAGGAGGAAAAGGAGGAGAACCATCTCTTTATCATCCTCATTATACCATTTCTTGATCATCCTCATCATCTTGTCAAGCTTTTTGTTGATGGAGGCAAGAGTGATTTTGGCTTTGGATTTTGGTTTGAGAGGTGGAACAGATTAGGCTCCCTCTTCAATGACAAACCTTTTTCTTTTAAAGGCTTAGGAGGTCTCTAGTTTCTTGGCCCCAAAAGCATGCAATGTATAGGTATAAGAATCAAGGCAAATGGGTTTTGTATTGATGAGGTAGGGCAGGTCAAGAAATTTTGTGAAGGGAAAAGCTTCTTAGTGAGAAATTTTTCGTTTTCCTCATTAAGAGCACCGACATATTGATAGATGGCAGTGACATGGGAAGGAAAAAAAATTGACTCTTAGATTTAGTACTCATCCGGTTCAATTGATCAACAAGATAATGGCCAGTTTGTATAAGTTTGTTTTTGGTGAGACAGAAAAGAAAAGCAAGATTCTTTTGGGATACTCTCATTACCATCCCCTCTTTTGTTAACGAAAAAGGTGATGATATGGTCAAGTAACCAAAAGGGTAGGGTATGAATTATTTAGCCAGGGAAGTCTTGGGGTCATGTTTGGTGTCAATGGAAATTTCAAACCAAAACTTAGAATAGATAACATTAAGGGCAAAGATGATGAATGGAATGTTATATTTGACTTAAAGGTTAAACAGATTAGAAAGTTGCTCAAAGGTAATGTGGAAAGGGTCCTCAAAGGCCCGAAATACTAACCCATATTAGTCGGCATGAGATTTTTCACTTTGACTTAAGGTCACGGTGCACATAAATTCATGCACAATCTCTTCATATTCGGTCTCGTCATAAAAAATAAATTTGTTCCATCCTAAGTTTGAGAGAGATTCGTGGATCTCATCTTTGATGCATAGTGACTCAAGGAGGAAAGTGGAAGGGATTTTGTTCGATAGGATAATCTTAGAGGCATTGGCCTTATATGGATCTTTCTCCTATTTGTGATGCTCTTCATCATGTGTAGATTTGGTGGTCCAAAAGGTTGTGCTACTACCTTTCCTTTCTCTGCTCTTGAGGCTTTCTTGAGGGCCATTGTGAATGAGAAAAGATTAGAAGATGTTTGAGTGTAAAGAAGAAGAGAGATTGAGATTTTTAGTAGAAGTGAATAAAAACACTATTTCAGGGGTTTATATAGGCTAGAAAAGGGGTAAAAAGACCATAAACTATCAAAAATGCAATAAATGAAGGAGTGCTATCGATTGACAATCAAATCACTTAAATGCATGGCAGTTACTCAAATTTGTGATCACTAATTATGAAAATTGTAAGTAACAGATAAAAAATCTTTAGGAAACGACGCGTACAACGGTCAAAATATTTGAAATTTGAATAAATTCACAATGAGGAACTAAAATAGTGACTGCGATTTGATGGTTGACAACCAAATGATGAGATGCCTACAAATCGAGATTGTGAATCAAGGAATAGCGACCACGAATTACAAGGTAGAAAAGATAGCTATGGAAAGATAAGACTTGACTTTCTATGTTGTAATCCACTTAATATATTGATGCCTAATTCACGTAAATTGGCATAAAAAGGCACAATTGCACATAAAATTAAGACATCCATAATGAATATCACATACAACATTCACGTAACAATCAATCAAGTATGAATAATGCATCGTACAAAGAACAATCTAAAAGATCCGAATTTTTACTTCAGGGAGCTTCCATCAAACATTTTCAACTCTCTCTTAATGAAGTTTATCCTTTCTTCATCAAAAGGTTTTATGAAAATGTCGCAAGTTGATGATTTGTGTCTATAAATTCTAACACAACATCACTATTTTAGACATGATCTCTAAGAAAATGATGCCTAATGTCTATCTCTTTGCTCCTAGAGTGTTGGATGAGATTTTTGGAAAGATTTATTGCACTAGTGTTGTCACATTTGATGGGAATGTGATCAACAGCTTTGCAATAATCCTTTAATTATTCTTTCATCCAAACGACTTGGGTGCAACAATAACCCGCAACTACATATTTAGTTGCGGCGGTAGATAACGCAACTGAAACTTGCTTTTTACTAAACCAATACACTAAATACTCTCTTATGAATTGACAAGTTTCAGAAGTGCTCTTTCTATCTAGAAGACTACTAGCATAATCTGTATCTGAATAACCTATGAGGCTAATGATAAATCTCTAGGATACCATAAACCTAGATGCAGTGTGCCATGTAAGTATTTGAAGATCCTTTTAACAACATTTAAATGAGTTTCCTTAGGGCAAGATTGAAACCTAGCACACATATATACACAAAACATTATATCAAGTCTAGAGGTGGTAAGATAGAGTAGAGAACCAATCATATCTCGATATCTCTTCTCATCAATCGACTTACCTAATTCGTCCTTGTCCAATTTGATGGTAGCACTCATTTGTGTTTTTGCTACATTACATCCTTCCATGCCAAATTTCTTGAGAATGTCCTTTATGTATTTGGCTTGGTTAGTGAAGATCCATTCTTTGGTTTGCTTGATTTGTAAACCAAGGAAAAGCTTGAGCTCTCCCATCATACTCATCTCAAATTCCCTAGTCATACACTTAGCAAAGTCATTATAAAGAGATTCATTAATAGCACCAAAAATGATATCATCAACATAAATTTGCACTATTAGTGTATCATGCTTATGCCTTTTGACAAATAAAATTGTGTCAACCTTTCCCATTTTAAAATCATTTTGCAAAAAGAAAATAACTAAGCCTTTCATACTAAGCTTTTGGAGCTAATTTCAAACCATACAAGGCTCTATTCAATTTAAAAGCATAATTTTGAAAAATATGTGATTAAAAACCAGGAGATTGTTCAATATAAACTTCCTACTAAATGACACCATTTAGAAAAGCACTTTTGACATCCATTTGAAATAGTTTGAAATTCATGTGAAATGTATATGCCAAAAGAATCCTAATGGTTTCTAATCTTACTACGGGGGCATAAGTTTCATCATAGTGAATTCCTTCCTCTTGATTGTAACCCTTAGCAACTAATCTAGCCTTATTTCTAGTGACGAACCCATACTCATCTAACTTATTTCTAAACACTCATTTGCAACCTATAATAGGGTGTTCCTTATGTTAGGAACAAGTTCCCATACATTGTTTCTCTCAAATTGGTTGAGTTCCTCTTGCATAACAATCACCCAACTCTCATTATCAAGAGCCTCATCAATAGATTTTGTCTCAAATTGAGAAACAAAAGCAACATTACTATCTAAAGAATTGAGTTGAGATCTAGTACTTACTCCCTTAAATGTATCACCAATGATTAAGTCCTTGGGGTGATACTTGAAAAATCTTCAATCCTTAGGAAGATCTTGGTTTAGTGATTCCATTTGTTGATGTTAAGTTTCTTTATCTTCTCTTAATGATTTGCTCTCATCATGATCCTCATCCTTCTCTCTTATAGTGTGCTCTAAAATCAATTTCTCAAAATTGCCTACAAGATCATTAATAAAAGTACCTTTCCCGAGATCAAACTTACTAGATTCATCAAACACAATATTCATGGACTCTTCAATAACTATTGAACTCTTGTTAAAAACCTTATAGGCTTTGTTAGTAGTGGAGTAACCTAAGAACATGCCTTCATTTTTTTTAAATCAAATTTTCTAAGATTATCCTTGGTATTCAAGATAAAGCATTGACATCTAAAAACTTTTAAGTATGCTAACTTAGGCTTTCTACCATTCCATAACTCATAAGAAGTTTTATTAAGAATGGGTCTTTTGAAAACTCAATTTGCAATATAACACAAAGTATTCATAGCTTCAGCCCAAAAGTAATTTGGCAATGAATACTCATTGAGCATAGTTCTAGCCATCTTCACTAGTGTCCTATTTCTCCTCTCTATAATATCATTTTGTTGTGGTGTTATAGGAGTTGAAAAGTTATGAAAAATCTCATTCTCTATGTAACAAAATTCAAAAAATTCATTTTGAAATTCTTTTCCATGGTCACCTTTTATAGAAGAAATGAGGTAACCTTTTTCATTTTGAATCCTTTTTGCAAAACTTTTAAAAGTATCAAAAGTATCATGCTTATGAGCTAGAAAGAATACCCAAGTAAACCTAGAGTAGTCATCAACTAGGACTAGTGCATAATGTTTTTCACCTAAACTAGCACTCCTAGTGGGTGTTATCAATTCCATATGAATTAAATGAAGAGGTCTAAATGTACTTAAAATATTCTTTGCTTTGAAGGAAGATTAATGTTGCTTTCACGTTTGGCAAGGACCACATGTCTTGTCTCTAAAAAACTTTAGCTTGGGAAGATCTTCCACTAGCTTTTCCTTCGATAAGCTTTGTAATAGCTCCATGCTAGCATGTCTAACTCTTCTATGCCATAGCCAAACTTCATTACTAAGAGACACAAGACACTTAAAGGATTGGTTAGCCAAATTGTCTAAGTTAACTAGATAGGTATTGCCCTTCCTTTCACCTTTGAAAACTACCTTTTTAATCCATCAAAGTGGTAACTTGGCATTCTTTAGGGTCAAAGGTAACTTTATTACCTTTATCACATAATTGACTTACATTAAGCAAGTTATGTTGTAAGCCATCCATAAGTAAAACATCATTAATTAGAGAACAACCATTCTTACCAATGGTCTCACTGCCAATTACCTTATCCTTGGCATTGTTTTCAAATGTGACATTGCCACCCTCCTTTTCTCTTAGGGCCATGAATAATCTCTTGTTGCCAGTCATGTGCTTTCAGAAACCACTATCCACATGCCAATCATTTGCTTCATTGGTGGCTGCCAAATAATCCTACATAACACAAGTAAATCATTTTTGCTTTAGTACCCAAGCATACTTGGGTCTTAGGGGGTTCGATTTTGAAAGATCTTTCATGTCCCTTCCTAATATAGCAATAAATGTTTATGTGTCCATACTTCATGCAATAGTGGCATTGGAGTTTAGACTTATGTGTCTTTCTCCTATGCATTGCCTTGATATAAGTGGGGGGTTTTCTTATACCAATGTAATATGAGTGTGACAATGAACATGTCTAAATGGGTGTAGAAGTAAATTTTATGTGTGTGTGTTTGAATGAGCAAGCTTTTTATTATATATGTATGCATGATTGGCCTTCTTAAAAATAAGCCTTGAGCTCGTTGCACTTTTCCTTTGCCCTTAGGCAATGGTGGTTCACTGTTTTGAGCACTTTTCTTTCCAATAACCTTAATATTTGATGTTTGAGATGTTGAGGCTTTGATAAATGTTATGAGTGAGGGTGTAGAAGAAAAGGTTCCATTAAAGCCTAGACCATGCCTAACTAAATGAGGTATTTGTGATACAATAAGTGTATCCAAAGCTTTTTTACCCTTGTTGAACTTAGAAATAAAGTTTTTAAGCTCAATGACTTTACCTTTCAAGAAGTCAGTCTCTTTTCTTAATGAAAGTTAGGGATGAAGATGACTTTGATGGACTCTATATAGACTTCTTAAGTTATTCATTTGAAGCTTTTAATTCACTTACAAAACTATTTAAGGATTTAAACTTATCCTCTAATTTTATACACTTATTATTGTAAGTTTTCATTTGTGACTTATATTTGTCACATCACAAGGTGAGAGCTTTTAAAGCTCATCATCTATATCATCTAACTTATCAAATTCAAAATAAGAGTAAGGTGAAGAGCTTACCTCATTAGATGAATCCTCTTAAGCCATAAAACATAGGTTTGCAACCTCTTCTTCTTTGTCTTCTTCACTTGAGCTATCATCCCAAATGGCTTTGAAGCTTTTCCTTTTCTCTTTGTCCCCTTTCTTTGTCTTCTTCTTCAATTTGGGGTAGTCATATTTGATGTGGCCTTGCTTGCTACATTCGTAGAAAGTGACCTAACTTAATCTTTCTTTAGGAGTTAGAGTAGTTTTTTTGAAGTTTCTTCTTTCCTTTATTTTTCTAATCAGCTTCTTTGTTCTTCTAGAAAGTATTGCAAGCTCCTCCTCTTCTTTGTCACTTTCCTCTTCATTTAAGGCCACTTCAACTTTGTTCTCCTTTGATGAAGAGTTGAGAGCCAATGTCCTCATTTTTGGTTTTTCTGATTTCTCTCCTTGACCTCTCATTTTCTTCATTTCTTCATCTTTCTTCATTTTTTCATCTTTCTTCAAGGATAGCTTATGAGTTAAGAGCTTGCCTATTAGGGCATCCATTGGCACCTTTTCTATCTCCAGATTAGACTCTTCGATGCTACAAACTCTTACACTAAACTTTTTAAAAGGTAAGGATTTTAAGATTTTTGAATTTACCTCATAGTTAGTGAGAACTGTCCCAAACTTCTTCATGTTTGTGATAATTGCAAGGAGTTTATTTGTCATATCTGTGATGCTTTCTTCCTCTTTCATCATAAATAGCTCATACTCCCTTACATACATCTCAAGTTGGCTAGATTTCACTAAGGCAGTGCCTTCATGGTAGTTCTCCAAGACCTTCCAAATCCCATGCGTAGTAAGACAATATTGGACCCTTCTAATTTCTTCTATTGAGAGAGAACTTAGAAGAATTGTCATAGCTCTTTTGTTTCTATCATTGGATCTCCTATGAGTTTAAACCCACTCCTTTCTAGGGATCAATTCTTCATTTCCATCTACCACCTGAGCAAGTAGCTTCCACTCCTTTGTTGTAATGTCCTAAAGATTTACTATATCACTATCTAACTAGATTTCCATCCTATACTTCCAATGCGTATAGGCTGCTCCTTCGAAGTATGTCTTGGGGAGAGTGTGGATTCCTTCTTATACCATGATCTTTACTCACACAATTAAGAATTGGAGTGAAACTTCGCTCTAACACCACTTATTGGCTTAGTGCACCAATAAGGGGTGTTGAATTGGTGGGAGATTAAAAAATAAAGAGAAAGGTTTAAGTGTTTAGAGAGTTGAGAAGGAGAAGAGAAAATAAACACAAGATGTTTATAGTGGTTCAGGTGTTAACAAACCCTACATTCACTCCCTAATTCTTCACAACTGGTATTCCACTCAACTAAACTAGTGTTTTCAAGCTCACACCTAACTTATACAACTTGTGTCTTATGGCTCACACAAAACCCTTACAACTTGTGTTTTTAGGCTCACATAAATCCTATCACAATTTGTGTTTCTAGGCTCACACATAACCTTTACAAGAGTTTTGGAAGCTTAGCCTAACTCTTAATCTACTTACAAGGGTGTTTAATGCTCACACTAAATAATCAATACTACATAAAGAAGAGTAAGAAGAATGGGTAACAAATTTGCAAGAGTTTTATTATAAGTAATGAAATTCTCTTGCATGTTACATCAGTTTGGTAGAGTATTATAGCCAACATCTACCAAAGAGACGTTACTTAAAAACTATCCCAAAATCTCCAAGTTGTACTAGGAAAATTTTGCATTAAATGCTTATAAGGTTGAGGTCACAGTCACTACTAGCATTTTGCGATCGTGAATTTCTAGTTTGAACTTAAAAGCCAAAATCACGGGAGAAAACATCATTTTATGTCTAATGGCTAGTCCACATGTCCTTCATCCACTGGTTGTCCAAGAAATATAGCCGTTGTGCTCAACTAACTACTTAAAAGTCACTTTTGTGATTTAACTTTCTCTTGGGTGCGATTGAGATCGAGAATTTTTATGTTTAGTGAATAGACAACACCTTTTTGAGTCGCATTCGCAACAAATGCTTCATCTTCTCGATTTTTTATTTTTTAACGATTTTCTTGGACACTTAGTGTGTTATGGCTGTGGCTTTAGTTCCCTCCTTTGTTACTATGAAATTTGTGATTGCGATATTGTATGTGAATGCCACTGCGAATTTCTTTGTGAATCAACCAAGGTCCTTTTGGCTGAGTCGTGGCTGTGAATTCGACCATGAATTCCTCTGGCCTATCTCCATTCATCCTTATAGCAAGGTCACGATTGCGATTTAAGGGATACTGACCGCGAATTTGGATGTTCTTCTTAAAGATGGAGATTTTGACTTCCATCTAACTTCCAATGAAAATATATCTTATAAACTGTAAAACAACACATGAACAACGCATTAGAACTGATCAATCTTCATTGTCAAGATCAAAAGAGGCTTATGACTTAGGTTTAACTAACCTAGCCTAACACACAAACATGGTTTCTCATACCTAACGAAAGACAACAAAAAAGGTTTAGACATAAGTACCTACAGGAAACCCCACAAGGACAATTAGTTTGGTTGGAGATGGCTCAAGAGTGGTTACACTAACTGACTTATCATTTCATTAAGTCTATAGTGGATGAGAGCTCTTACAGTTACTACTAGGCAACTATAAGCACAAATAGATCAATTAAGGGCTAAATAAAGACAACCTGAGACTAATGCAAGTGGTTGTGTAACAACATTAACAAAGTAGCTTTTAATAGGAATTACCATAAGTTTGTTGATAACTTCCTATTTATGTATGCAAGTTCCTCCAAAATTATAAATGACAATTTGGCTCTAAGAACTATAAATTACTTTTGGGTATCATCATTTAATTGTAATTGATTTCTATGACATTTGTTACTACTAAAATGATAAGTATGTTATTTTGCTAATTGCCTTGTCCAGGTTATGTTTTAATTATGATTTAATTAAGCTAAAATCAATGCCTTTTTGTACTACTGATATTATGATTCAGTTATATCATTTTTCTAATTGCCTTGTCCTATTATCTTAGGATTCAATTAAGCTAAAAGGATAAACAAGCATAATAGAATGAACATTAAATTTAAGCTAGAGGGAAAAGCAAATTTCAAATTAATTGTAACTTTTAAATCAATGTCATTAGCATCAAACTTTCATGAATAGAATAAACATTATATTAGTCCTTTTATAGCCATTACAACCTAAAATTTCCATAAAACCTAAAATAAAATCAAACTTACAACCTTATAACCAAAATAATTATTATCATTAACCTAAAACAAGACTAATATAACTAACAAAATAATCCAAGAGAGTAGTGTAAGAACATATCCCTTCATCATTTTCTTCTTTAACTTCTTTTTCTTTGCCATATGAGAGTTTGTGATCCCCCTAAATTCAATCCACAACTCATCAATCTCACTTGCAATTTCAATACCTATCAACACCCTTTTTGTGTTTACCTTCAATTGTCTATCCTAAACTAACAACAACTTCCTTTCAACTTTGAGCTCATTCAGCAAATCCCTAAACCTACTAGTAATAACACTATCTTTCCATTCAAAATACTTACAACCCTTCACCTATAATTGTAATAAAAAAATAGAAAGTAACTTATATTTAACCTACTACTATAAGTAACTTTAAAAATAATCAAGCCATACTTACTTCATAATTAGGGTAACCATAGAACCTACATTCAAGATTATCATCTATTCGTGATGTCCATCTAACAACCTTCACCTTGAACCCCATGTTTTGACATTTGCAATATTTAGGAGGTCCATCATATTAGATTTTCATATTTGTTCTTCTAACTGAGTTTGTTGTTGATGATGAAGAAGATGCCATCGATTCCTAATTCCTATTCTTATTTCCTCTCACTTCCTCATGCAAATTATGGATTGAAAATTTTAGAGTTTCAATCATGTAAAAATAAAGCAAAAATATAAGAGGGAAACCATTGGTATTTCAGGGGAAAGATGGATAATGTTATCATTGAAACATTTCTTACTGTTATAACATTTCCATGCTAGCAATATGAAACAAGAGAGTATGTCGTTATCTCACCCCATTTGTACATGGGCTTAAATAACCATAGTAAATAATTTTACCAATTAGTTGTCCTAAAATTTACATTAGGTGTTTATGTGTTCCTCCAGCCAAATGTGATGGTTCAGTGTGTACCTTATCCCTAATTGAAATTGAAATGATGTTTTTTTTTTTTGCTAATTTCTAATAATATCAATTTTTATTTATAATTATAGTTAAAATCTAGAATTCCTTTCACTAAAAAAAACTACCATAAATTCATAAAATAATTAAATAAAAAAAGCCTAAAATTCCTTATGTTTTAAAAAATCCTTTTTCATCTCAGAATCTTAATCTAAAATCAAAATTAATGTTCTAACCTTCTTTTCATATTCTAATCCCTACCTTACAATCAATATTATAGACTAATCACATGCCAATACCTTTTTTTTTAAAGGTGAAATAAGATATATTAAGAAAAAACCTTAAGGACCATGAGAATTAATCAAAGACAATAAATGTTTAGGAACATCCTCAATAAGAAAAAAAAAGGGACAAATTAAAATAAAAGCAAAAGAAGCTAAATGATGCACCCCTCTATTTACTGATATGGAAATCTAACAAATATAACTAGAAGCAAAATATGAAGTTATGAAGTAAAATCTTTCATGAGAAAAGAAGCATATAAAGACACCATTCTTTTCCTAAGCACTATATGAACTGTTGATTAGTAATAGATTCAATGCATATCAGTTACAATGATAAAGACAAAGCAACTTTGAGACCAAAACACATGGCTAAGAGTTTTAAAATTTTGGGCTCATGACACCATATAACTAGTGAATAGGCAAAGCCTAAAACAAGACCATTACAGTCTTTAATTATAACTCCTAAACCATCACCTTGTCCTTGGCAAAATTATTGCATATGTATTAATCTTGAAAAAGCCTAATTAAGGGGGAGACTATCTACTAAGAGAAAGCATAAAATTTAGGACAAAAGCAGTAGATATGTTTACTCTTAAAAAATCCTCAAGTGTGGATGAAGCAATACGAATGATATTATTGGTCTTAAGAAGTTTATCTTAGAAAATTAAGATATTTCTTCCATACCACAAAGCCCATAGTACCATGAAAAATTCATAAGCTCGTACCTAAGAGAAAACACATAGTTTCTTGGCAATCTAAACTCCTAAATCCAACTACGCTTCTTAAGCATTGATTTCAACTACACAATTTAGCCACGAGTCCTTTGCCCTTTAACAGTCCTGAAACACATGTTTTAAGGTCTCTACATCAACATTACAACTAGTACAAATAAGAGACACCATCACTTCTTTATGAATAATTTCATCTTAACTAGAAATGTTGAATGACATAATTTCCAAAGGAGGTTTCTAATCTTTAGAGGGATATCTAAAGACCATATATTATGCCATAAAGCCTTAGGCAATTGATTAGAGGTATTCATAAAAGAAACATGATTAAATAATTTCCACTAAAGAGTCACATAGTAACCACTTTTAATAGAGTAAACACCATCCTTAGAGAAGTGTCGTCTAAGTTTATCAAGTGGTTTTACTCGAGTGAGAGGAATGCTCAAAATATAGTTTGCCACTTATTGAGAGAAAATAATGGCGCATTCTAACCATTGCCATCCAAAGTAAATAAATCATAAACCTTGGTTAAAGAATTGAAACCTGAATTTAGAGCTAGAATCATAAAGTTATTGCATTCTTTTATCCATAGGTCACTCTAAATATGAATTGTACATCCATATCCAATTAGCCATGTTAAGCCTTTCATAAGAATAAATCGACTTTCCATAAGATTTTGCCAAGTATAGCAAGAAGCATATCCTAATCTTGCTTTAAAAATAGAATCGTTAGGAAAATAATAAGCTTTTAAAGTTTGACCATTATTGAAAATTATTCACACTTGCTTCACTAGGAAAGCAAATTAAATAGATGTGTGTCTCAAAAACCAAGGGCACCCAAACTCTTATTCATCGTGAGTACTTCCTAAGTAATCTAGTATATGTGTTCTTCCTCTTCCAATTGTCCCTATTAAAAATTAGCTATCATTGAAATAATTTAATTACAAACCAAAATGAGCAAAAGAAAATAGCTCATCTATAAGTGGTTATGGCCAGTAAAACTAATTTTATCTTCACTTTCTTACCTGCTAGAGAAAGGGTCCTCTTCTTCTACCCACACATCTTAAACAATTTTTGATTCTAACAAATTAAAATTTTCTTTTCTAGGTTTGCTAAAGATGGTAGGGAGACCTGAGTAACAAGTAGGAGCCAGAATCATATTAACCTTAAGAGTGCTAATAATAGACCTTTCTAGAGTCTCCAAAACATTTAAGTTGAAAATTATTTTTGACTTCTCTAAATTACTCTTCTAGCCTTAATGTAGAGTATAGAGGTTTAAAATCTAAAAAAATCTATGAAGCTCCAATCAAAGAGGCTGTGTAAAAAAAAAAAAAAAGCTATCATCTAGAAAAAAGAGGTGAGAAATTGGAGGAGTTGAATGATAGATTTTTTCTCTATGATACTCCCCACTAACATTATCAGCATGTAATGAGTATGATAAAAATTTTGAACAAAATAAAAATAAATAGGGTGAGAGAGGGTTACCCTTTTCACTTTACAATACTCCCCATTAGAATTAGCAACATGTAATGAGTATGATAAAAAAAATATGAACAAAATAAAAATAAATAAGGTGAGAGAGGGTTGCCCTGTTTAAGACCACGAAAGGGAGAAAATGAATTATGAGGTTGGCCATTAAGGAGGATGGAATACAAAATAATTTGAATGTAATGCATAATCAAATAGACAAATTGAGAAGCAAAACCAAGCTAAAGAATTATTTGTTCTAAAGAATCCCAATCGACTCTATCATATGCTTAAGACATATCTAACTTGAGTGTAAAAGGTCCCTTTTTTTCAAGCTTCTTATCTTTCATATGATGGCAAAGCTTAAAAGCAAGAAAAACATTGTTAGTGTTCAACCTATCTAGAGTTAAAGCAAACTGACGTTCATGGATCATTTTAGGAAGATGAATTTTAAGCCTATTAGTAATTATTCTAGTGACTAGTTTAAAAATCACATAACAAAGACTAATAGCCCTAAATCCTTAGGGGTTTTGGGATTTTCAATGTTTAAAATCAACACAATGAAAATAGAATTAATAGAAGAAGGATCACCATTATGATTAAGGATATTCAAAATAATAGAAATAACATCAAATTGAATAGTATGCCAAATAGATGTAAGAAAAAGACCCAACATACCATTAAGTCTAGAAGCTTTTACAGGATGAATTTGATTCAAAGCGACCACCACTTCTTCTTTAATGAATTCTTCCAAAAAGAATACATTCATGCCCAAGCTTACCTTAATTGGGATATCCTTTAAAGCATTATCCTTTATTACCGAATTTGAACTAGAAAATAACTCTATGAAATGTTGTTGAAAAATCGATACTATTTCCTCTTCCTTCTCAACCCATCCACCTAAATTATCCAAAATGCCAACAATAATATTCTGATTCTTTTGGTGATTACACTTGCTATGGAAAAATGAGGAATTTTTGTCCCCATTTTGTAACCATGAAATCTTAAAGCGTTGCATCCACATCAGCTCTTCTTGACATATTAATTTGGCTATTTTTTATCGAACCAATTTCTGTTTCTCAATAACCAAATAAGTTTATAGGGACACTTACATCATAGCTAATCCATGATTAGCTTTTTAAAGCTACCTTTGCCCATTAACGAACATAGATAAATTCCACTCCTTTAAAGCCAAGCCACATTGATGTATTTTTTTTTCCATCATATGAGCCTCACTTGAACCAACTATACCCACGCATTTGCCATCATCAAACCATATGATTCCTCTTTCATCCACATCTCTTCAAATATAAAGATTTTCTTTAATCTCCTCTGAACCTATTTTTGAATATCAACAATAATTTTGCAAAGGTGTATGATCAGAGAAAACATAAGAAAGAACAAAAACTTTATAATTAGGAAATAATTGAACCCAATCATTAGTTTCCAAAAACTTATCTAATCTTTCCTAAATATTCTCGCCTTTAACCTGCCCATCACGCCATGTGAAACAAGTTCCCTCATACCCTAATTCATCCAAACCATAAAAATCAATAGTATCATAGAAAGCATTCAAAAAAGATGATGGTCTATTATTACCTCCCTCCTTTTTAAAGTTGTAGAGAATCCTATTAAAGTCTTCCATTAAGAACCATGGATAATAAAATTGAGACTTAAGCAATCGAATAAGTT
Source organism: Omphalea diandra (assembly GCA_949677035.1). NCBI lineage: Eukaryota > Viridiplantae > Streptophyta > Magnoliopsida > Malpighiales > Euphorbiaceae > Omphalea > Omphalea diandra. The sequence continues at coordinate 10,322 of CATIWR010430945.1, read as the reverse complement.
CTCATTAAAGTCTCCCATCCATATACACTTTTAAGTCTCCATTTCTGATCCAAAATAACTAACACATCTATATGGAGAAGGGATATAGATAAAGATAAATTAAAATAGAGTCATGCCACATTAGACAAAGACCACCTTTCCTGCTTTTACCAACCCTTTCATACGCTACTTTATTACCATTAATGTATCCCAAATTTTGTCTTAACCTTCTCATATCACTAACAAACAATCTTGTCTCTATTAGAAAGACAACTTAGAGAATATTTAAGGCTAAGAATCTCTTCAACCAACCAACTGTCGTAACATTCCCTAAACCATGATAGTTCTACGATAAGAGACTCATTGTTGTCGATGAGGTTGCATAGCAACACTTGTTATTGGTTCATATGAGATGAAAGCATCACCATCTTGGGTTCCTTTGCTCTTTTTAGTCTTAAAGGACTGGACCATCATATTTGGCAAATTAGAAACTACTTCATGAGGACATTTAGAACTTGGTCGATTCAAAAGATGCACACTAGTTATAATTTCTCGCTAAGCCTATTTCTTTCACTTTCTAGGCTTTGAAGTGTTTTTCTTACTAAGAGAGGGATTTAGTTTACTAGAGTTTGGGGTAGAGAAATTATAGGAAAATTTTTGACTTGGTGAAGAATCAATTACAATTCCTGTTGTATCTATATCTTCCACTTTAGTTTTTAGTGGATTCAAACATTAGGTAGGAAATGGCTCTTTAGTGGTTATTGTGTCTACAAAAGAAGATAGAGGACAAGTAATCTCTTACAACATGTTTGAGACGATGTTAGTCACAGGTATACTAGTCTTAGAATTTATAAGTGTTGGCTTTATAGGGTCAATGGTCTTAGATGTGATGTTTATGTCTGATTCGTAGGGACAGGTGTTTAGTTGGTCAAACTTTTAGGGATATGTGTTTTGTTTTATAACATTAGATGGGATTCAATTTTTTAATGCATGAGGACACAAATTCAATAAAGAGGCCTTAGTAAGGATTGGTTCAGTATGATTTAGAAGTGGGGGTTGAACAATAAGGTCACTGATGTTTTTAATTACAATGACTAGAGCATTCTCCTCGTGATCATCAAAAAGTTCAATAGGGGCTAAGGTATTCTCTAAGGATGGGTCAAAGATTATTTTATCCTTAGGATCTATAATGCTAATAACATATAAGCCTTTAGGAAGGAAATGGATGTTTAGTTCGATTGTGAAGGCTGGAGGATCTCTCAAAATTCTTCTTAATAAGTAAGGCTTTCATGATTTCATCATAGCTCTAAGCACCTTTAGTAATGTCTTGATCCTCAATTAAATCATAATTTTTAAGCACATAACCAAATTGATTGCAAAAGTAATAATATATAGGCAAACTTTCATTTTTAATAAAATCCACATGGTTTTATTTGTTGATGTTGTTCCTTGAATTCCATTAGGAATGGAATTCCTCAAATCAAACTGTAACCTTAAATCTAAGAAAGCGACCCTTGCAACACTCTTCCCCTTCTATATGAACAAACTTGCTAATTTTGTTAGCCAATGACTCCCCCATCTTTCTATTTCATTAGATTTACTGGCAAGTCATATGCCCAAGCCCACATCTCAATTAAAAAGAAGTCCAATGAAGATGGCTATTCAATACCATTTACTTCGTTTATAATAAGAAAGTAATTATCAAAGTGCCATGGCATGCTTTTTACCACCCAATCTTTATCCCTCAAATGCTAGAACTAAAATAGGAATAAGTTTCTACCCTAATTTTTCACTGTAATGCCATGTTTTGACTTCCAAACCTTAGTCATTGTGTCCATCATTATTCTACCATTAAAACTTTTATCACACCATAACTTCGTTACTAAATAGTTAGGGTGAGCAAACATCTCTCTATCTCTCCAAAATCAACAAATAAAATGTCTTCCTCTTCATTAGTCATCAATCTCGATCCATTCATATTATCCATTGAATAAAGTCAAATGATCTAAAAGAAATCTTAAAAAAATGTAAGGTTTAATCATTGAATGCACTCTTTGAAGTTGAAACCCTAGAATTAAATAAGCTATCTGTAAACAAGAAGGGAGAAAAAAACATAATAAAAAGACACAAAAGAAAAAAAGGGTTGAAACTAGAAAATAAGAGAAAAATAAAATAGGAATCAAAGTAGAATAAGAAAACAAGAGTCACCACTGATTAAAAAAAAAAAGCCTTATCCCACCCTATATGAGATAAAAAAAAAAAAAAAAAAACCCTTCATGAGAGGGAATCACACACTAATACCTTAACATTTAGTGTTAAGGAATCACTAATCAAGATTTCTGACAACATCATCAATTTTATAGACAAAAATTATAAAATAAATCTTGCATAGGACAATCCCCCTATCGTCTACCTCCACTAATGAAATAACATCATAACCATTCTTGCTGGTATTACATACAAGATCTAGTGGTTGTTAGTTAAAGACAATGTTAGCACTTAAGTAAGTAAACTCCCTTTCAAAATGGAGGACAACAATGCAGAAATAGGTTACCAATTCTTTCCAATGACTCAATCAAAATTGTATCCATGACTAATAAGTCATCATCCACCACCAACACCAATGACAACATCACATTTTCCAATGGCATTTCATAGACGCGATTGCCTCCACTACAGGAATTAGTACTAGTTGAAAGAGAGAAGGTATAACCATTAGTGTTGAGGAGTGTATGGAGAAGAGAAACTTCTTTTTGTAACCATCACCAAAATGGCTTCAAATGTTATTAGCTCTTTCAACCTTAAGTTTGGGTTTTTTTTTTCTTTAATGGCAGATGAAGCCTCATTTTTCAAATTAATAGGAGACTTCTTCCATTATCGGTAAGGCTATATAGTTTCTATTGGGATTTTTAAAAAAACTAGTACATTTTTTATGCAAAAAGAGAGATATTTTTAGATTTTTATTTCAATAATATATTAGAGATGAGAGGGAGTAAATAGGGCAGAAGAGGGAGTGAATGAGGTATAAAGTTTATTTTAAGAGAATGGGAGACTGGGTAATGCCATTTTAGCATATCGTTAAATAACTTTTAAAATTAACTTTATGCTCTACATAAAATTTTTAGGTATTGTTATGGGACACGTTGAAAGTAAAGGATAATAAAATGCATTAGTGATAAGTCAAAGGACGATAGGCAAAATTAACAAAAGTGGATAGTGGGCACAAATATGAATGAATAAGAGTGAGTATAATTCAGTAAACTAAACTGAGTCCTGAAAAAAAATAATTAAACAATTGATTTTAGTTTGAAAATTTTGAACTAGAAACTGAACCTAAAATATAAGAAATCATCAGTTTAGTTACCTAAAAACTTAGTTAACCATTTTCGAATAATCAAAATTTATATAGAATATATCTTATAAAAATATATATTTATATTAGAATATACATATACTATATTCATTCATTTAAACATAGACTTTTATGTGAAAAATCAAAAATCAAATTGAAAATAAAAATCATTAAAATGAAAACCAAAATTCAAATCATCAAATCAATTAATCAAAAATTTTGAATTAATTTGATCAAATTTTAGATTGATTAAGTTTCTTTGGTTTTTTTGGCTCATTGTCAAGATAAAGCAACATACCCTATTTGTGATTGGATCTTCTAGATTTAGAGGTGAGTATGATTTGATTTAAGTTGAAATTTTATAAATATATGAAATTAAACTGAAATTTAAGAGATTTTTAAAATGGAGAATCAATGTCATCCCGGATTTTGATTAAGTTTGTTTCTTTGTTAGGATGGTTAGGTCAAATTTCGTTTGATATCAACTTGGATATTTAGTTAATTTAATTTTTAATCTCTAATTTCTCATGCCATTGAGAATTAAACCTCTTATTTTAATTTGTAAGGACCAATAAATAAATTTTACATTTCTCATTTTTATTCAATATTCTTCAAAATCATAAGAGATTGACTAGTTAGATCGATAAAATTAAGTTCTGACCAATAATTTAGTTTGGTTCAATATTAAAAATCAATCATAAAAATAGATCAAATTCAAAACATCATTCAAAATCAAGAAAATATGTCAAAGCTAGAAATTAAATCAAATCGGTTCAACCTTAAATTATATCGTTTTATGAAAAATTTAAAATTTTTAAAATTATACTAATTTAGTCAAAGTTTAAATATTAAAAATATATTTTATTACTTTACCACATTATAATTTTTTTAATTCTTAAGTATCTTTTAAATATATATATATATATATAAAATTTTAAAATTGATCTATTGGAGTGTATTAATCAAATCAGGAACCAACTAGCTAATCGGTTTGATCTTTGATCCAATTTTAAAAATATTACTTTTAATCATTTAATGACTAAAATAAATAAGTAATAATTTAATAAAGAATCATTAATATCTTATATATTAAATTGAAAATTGAAAATTATTATTAATGTTTACATTTATTTTATAATAGTATCAAATAAATAGTCTAATTATTAATTATTATGATTAATAAGTATTAGTTGTATTAAAATTTTCACTTTTAATTATTCAAGTGATTTCATAAAAAATTAACTAATAACTTGCATATTAATTATTTAATTTAAGAAATTATCAATATTACTACTTAATCAACTTATTAATTATCATAAGTAGTGGTTATTAATAGAATACTTTGATAGAATGAATTAACTAGTAAAATTAATAGTTAAATTAATTATTTAATATATTATACCTAGTTAATGTTCCATTGAATTTCATTTCAAATAATATATATCATTTTGATTAGAAAAAATGATGCAGTTTGGTTCAAGTATTTTACCATTCAAATTAAAAAAATTTTATTTATTGACGCCAAAGTTTTAATGTCATTGATTTTGTTAGTTTTGAATATGAAAAAATATTGAGAAGTTCAAAAATATTTCCTAAGGTTTTATATGTCAGTTACATCAAAAAATATATATATAAGAAAATATTTATGGGAGATGATTCTTAGAAGGTGGCTAGCTTAGAAATTAAAGAATAAAAAGCAATAAAAAGGCCACTTTATCCAAGCAATTAGGCAAAGATGAGAAACCTTATTTGAAAGAGGGGAATACCTATTGAAGTTAAGCAAACAATCTTGTATAATGAGATGAATAACCCTATGTAAGGAAAAGATGCATGAAACACCTTTTTAGAAGAAGTGAAGTTGATTATAACTATAAAAGAGTGCACTCTGAAATAATGTATAAAATAACAAGGTCCATAATTGTATAAAGAGTAACAAAGCCTATAACATATGATTAGAAAAGTTAAGATGTTTAATTTTAATATAAACGAATTGTAAATAAATCTAAACTATAGAGGGAAAGTTATGAACATTTGAGTAGAGAAAGACCATGCTAAATCCAAAGGTGTTATATACATATGTCAATCATAAAATTCTTAATAGATCATTTTACAAGGTGTTCAATGGTTAATCATATATGGATTAAAATCTCCTTGCATCTAATTTTCAATAAAATAAATGGTTTCTAATTTGGAGCTCTATGAAAAAAGTTATAGTTGTTTGAGTAATAAATATTTGTCTATGGGATACCATGCACAACCCTACTCCACATTAAACAACCTTCAAGAATTGAGCTACTTACCACTTGAATTGGCCCATTCAACTTGAACAAAGATAAATATTATCACCAAGAATAATTGAATGGACTAGCCCAAAGAGAAATGATTTGTTCATTCTTGTAACGATTACAAATGGCTAGTTTTTCATTTTATGTGTTTTCAACCATTCAAATTGAGTTAGGGCTATATAAGGGCATCTAAAATAACATTTGGAAGGTTTCCTAAGGTATCACAAGTGCTAGAACAAATTTCATTAAGCATTTAAGGCTTCAAGCCTTCCTTCATATGTTAGATTTTATACTTGTAAAGGGTTAGGGTGAGTGATTATGAGTGATTTTCTTGAAGTATTATTTGTATATCTTATGAAAGGATTATTATTAATTAATTTGGAATCTTATATTAATAAATCTTCTATTTTCTTTAAGTATTATTTGTGTATCTTATTTTAGGATTATTATTAATTAATTCGAATTTTATATTAATAAATATTATATTTTCTTTAAGTATTATTTGTATATCTTATGTAAGGATTATTATTAATTAATTTGAAATTTATATTAACAAATCTTCTTTGTGAAAGGTTTAACTTATACCTTGAACAAGTTGAGTTAGGCTTAAGGTAATGCCATAAACTATCTTGTTTGGTTGGTATTAAGCCCATAAAAACATTCAATTCAATTTTTGTCTTGAACCTAGTAAGAAAAGAGTGTAAAAGTTCATTCTTAGCCCGTATAACTTATGCCTTTTGTGATTATAATTGCAAGTGCACAAGTATCATGGCAAGTAATATAAAGTAAATAGAGTGTTGATCCCACAAATATAGATTTACAAGTATTGTGAATTAAATCTTAATATTATCTAGCTATTTGATTAAAGGAATAAAATTAACTAACAATCTTCAAACTAAAAAAAAAATCTTATAAAAAAAACATTCTAAAGAGTTAAGGTCTTCCATAATAATAGACTATGTTTGCAATTATGAATTAGTCTTAATCATGCATATGTTTTTGTCTTTAAGATGAATTATCCTTAGGAATTTAACATTCTCCCTTAAGCTATATTAGTTAATACTCCTACTAACTTATGTTTATTCTCATGATCACAAAGAACTACTAGCAGTTTATGAAGTTTATTAGCAATTGCATGTACATATATTATGCTTATCTCTAAGTCATAAATTCTTAAGTTCATTACTTGTTAAACTAATATCATGCTTTTTGACAGGGTACCTATAATTATGCATAAAAAGAGCTCTTTAATCATGCAAGGAATTAAGCCCATAAATAATAAATCAAGATAACATAACATTAATCAAATGGAACCATATCACATTCATAGCATGATGATGGGTTACTACTCAATCCCTAGAATAATAATTTTAGTTCATCATAATATTAATTGAAGACTCAAAGACAAATATAGGAATCATCATCATATTGAATTTGATGAAAGAATTAAAACAAAAGAGTTTAGACCTTTTTCTAATAAATTGATATGAAAGGAACCCTTAATCTTTCTTTAATTCTCAAACTAATATAAAGAAAACCTTTTATTCGATCTATCTTTTAATGCCCTTCATGTGTTTCTATGGCTAAATGCCTTCATAACCTAAAGCATCAATGTATAGTTTATAAATGCTTAAAAAAAGAAGAAAACTCAAAAATGAAGAAATTTGTACCAAAGCTGAAGTTTCAACTAATTTAGCATGATTGGATGCCAGCATGAATGGCCTAGTGCAAGTTTCCTTGATCAATCGAGTTTATAGCAAGGTTGCATAGCTTGGATGCAAGCTGCATACAATTTTATGCATCAACATCAACTCATAAGAGCAATATATAGAGCTACAGAACTCCAATTACTTTAGTCCTTTTTTTTTTTTGGTTGGAAACTTCATGAGTGCTCTATATCTTTATAATTTTGTAAAAGTTCTAATTTTTTCAGCTTCATCTTGATTGAGCTTGATATATTTTTTACTCCATTGGTTGTCAACTTCCAAACATGCTTCAGTGTTTTTACAAGTTCTCCTTATTGTTATATCCAAATGATACAAGGTGTCTTTCATTATAAACTAGATAGATATTTCTAGTAGTATAAAGAATTTCATTTTTAAATTCATCTTGCACAATTTATACCATCTCTCAAAATTGACCTAATGTGCAACCCCCTCTCAATTAAAGTTAAATTTAACTCAATTTCACGCATTTCTCCCATTTAATTAACCTAAGTCATCAAAACATAAAAAGTAACTATAGATTATTAAAAATATTATAAGAAACACTTAAAAATAATGAATTATCTCAAGAATCAAAGGCGAATAACATATATAAAGTACACCCATCAAAAACCTCCAAACTTGGAATCTTTCTTGTCTTCAAGAAAATAAAACTAAAGATAGGAAATAAGTTTACAAAAATCATATTGGAATTTGAATTGATGAATCTTAAAGTAACCTTTAAAATAAATAATGCCATTAACACATATGATAAATTCAAATGCTTAAATTCCTATCTTAAAGCTCATGAATATTTTTGCATAAACTACCTAAGTCATGTATACAAAAGCCATAATACACTTTTCTAACTTGATTCACTTTAGACAAAAATATAAACGTATTAGCAATCCTTTAGTTACTCAAGTGAGAATTCTCATAATTTTATAAGCAAAAACATTCGATCAATCTCCACTAATGTCATCACATTGTTTTCAAAAAGATCAAAAGCTCTTTACTCATCTTGTGATGTTAGGCTTTGGGTATTGGCTTAAATAAAGAAGGGAATAAAAAACAAAATACAAGAACATCTAAAAAAATATTTCAATCAAAGCTTATGAGATTTTCCTTAACAAAATCATTCTTAGCCTTATAAGTACATTCCATATTACTTATGAGAATAATTTTTTTGTTATAACTGAATAAGCAAACACTTATAAATATATTATTTTGAATTTTTTATGCTTACTAATCTAATTATAACATTAATTATGTAATGTTTATTCTTCATTCCTTCCTTCAAATTTATTTTTTTTCAATATACAAACTTAAAATACATCAAGAAATAAATTAATATACCTTTTAAGCTCAATACTTTCAAACCACTATTCTTAACCAAAAATTTCATGTTATTAATATCTCAAATTATGAACTTCTCTTGATAAGGTAGGTTACAACATACATACATGGTAAGGAATAATGTGGCTAAACAAATAAAAGGTTATTATATATTTAAAGAGTGTATTTAAAGGTTCGAAAAGATAAATTAGGGATAATCAATAGCAAAAGATGGTAGAAAGGCTAAAATGGGTTTAAAACAAATAATGCCTAAATTATCTCATATATCAAGTATGAAATAAAATTTTGGTTCAAAAGAATTCCTAGTTCTAAAATTGGTAAATAAGGAACTATTAGTATGTATATAATTTCCTAAAACAGGCATACAAAGCAAAAGATTTAATGACATATACATGACATATACACATGTAATCCTAAAGCAACATATATGAAAATATCAACTAATTACTAACAAAAGATTTTCAAAGCAACTAAAATTATTATATGCTTAACAACATTACTTAGCCTTAGTCTTTTTAAAGATTAACAAATTTAAATTTATTAATATATTTATAAAAAAATTTAAAAATACAAAACTTAAAATTTTACCTAAAATTCACATAAACAGACCAACCATACTTGGAAAAGTAAAATCCACATTGTCTCAAATGTTGTAAATGCAAGAAAATAAATGAAAAGAAACAAGAATATTTTCTAATGTGTGTGGTTGTTTTTATTCTTAATTGCTCATAACTCAAGTGCAACTCTTATGATTATAGCATTTAACCTTTACAAACCTACACCACAAGCATAAAAGACTATAAAAATAAAGTTAGCAGTACGGGATAATAATAAAAACAAACTACAATAAAATAAATATCTTTGTTTGCCTCCGAAGAAGCATTTGTTTATAGTTGTTAGATTGATTATTGCAAGACTAATTTAGGGTGTATTTTGAACATATAGAGGGTCCTTAAAAGATCTTTAAATTTTATTTTTCACACCTAATGTCAAGTCCAAATATTGTATATAAGTTATAGTGATTTCCTTAAATAGAATCTGGATCATACAAATCACAAGAAATACTTATAGAGGGTTAAACTTGATTTTAATATCATCTCTTTTATCCTTAATGTCCACTAAGAAACACTCAAGAAAATCTAAGGGATGTTTGATTTCCTTATAAAAAATGATCATCATAAATGGCTCCTTAATCTCTTCATCCCTTTGCTCTATAGGTGTCACAAAATCAAGGCTTTACAATTAATTTGTAATTTTAGCTCTACTCCCTCCTTCTTTATGAATTATATTTTTCTTTGGGATTCCATTAATTGTTTTACTTATTATTTACTCTAACGTGGAAAATTAAATTTGGCTTCCTAATAAGAAATTTCATCCTATATAGAAAGAAATTCCTCACTTTAATCATTATTCCTTGACTGATTACTTATCTGCTCTATGAAATTTAAAAGGTCAGGATGAGTATTCCAAGATGGAATGTATATGTTTGAAGATAGATTATATTAATTTATTGAACTTTGATAAATAGTGTGCTTGTCCATATTCGATGGTACAAATGGATTTCCAACTTGACAATTTAAACTAGTATGTTGTATTCCACACCTTTACCTGTAAAGTAATTTGAGTAGAGTTATTAGCCTATTAATT